>JADLZK010004443.1:0-77554 GCA_015847255.1 Hyparrhenia diplandra | reverse complement strand
GACGTCCGCTGGTCTCTCCTCCGTGATCCCGTCCCGCCTCCCCCCTCCCTCACTCGGCCACGAGTGGTGCCGTGGCGGTGGAGAGCGGCGCCCACGGCCTCTCCCGCAACGGCGCCCGCGCTGCCTGGCGTCCAGCGGCGCCCGCTGCCCTCTCTCCCGCGGTGGCTGCTTGCGGCGCCCACTACCTCTCCCTCGACGGCGTCCGGTGGTACCCGCTTCCTCTCCCGCGGTGGCCTTTTTTGCTGTTCGGTTCAGTTCCGTGTTTCTGAAGTAACCGATCGGTCCCTCAATCTCAGGTAACCGAATTTCTCTAAGAACCGGTATCCTCATCGCTTAACCGTGTGCCCTCGTATCCGCTCCTTCTCTGTTTTCCCCCCTTTTGAACACAATCCACTCTTCTCTTCATCCTCAGCTAATCGCTCCGCCTCGGCTAATCACTCCGTCTCTGTGACCGCCCGTCGAATTTGTCCTCCCGTAGCGGATTGGAGCAGAGATCCACCGCCTGGCCTGCCGTGGAGTCAGTCCCGCCTCACCTGAGATGGCTTCGGGACTATCTCACGGGACCAGGAGAGACGTAAGTATCGAGTCCATGGCGCGGCCGGTCGCCGTCGACCACCGCATCAGCATCCACTACTACTTCCGCATCGCCGACAATCTCCTCCGTCAGGTGCCTTGAGATCGCTCCCATTGCCTTCTTGTGCTGGAGCTATTAACTTTGCGTCTAATAGTGGTAGTATCTTTGGATTAGAGTGCATATTTTTGTTAACTATTAGACCTAGACCTATTTCAATATGATTATGTGGTGCTTGCAGGCTAATGTTTATCGAGAAGAGAAAAATGTTTTAGATCTCTACATTATCCTACTAAGATACTCGAGGTGAGGTGTCAATTGCTTTTTAATGTCATCGTGTATCATCGTGTCACTGCTTATTAATATTATTATTTTGGATGTTAAATATTGTTTCTATTAATTGACAGTTTGTTGCTTGAGACTATACCTAAACATCGTGATTACAATGCATTTAAGTCCAAAGAAAAGGACTTTTTGAAGAAAGGCCCGCACAACTCTGTGGTAGGTATTGCCTTGCTGAGCTTAGATAATATCTTTTTTTTTTTTTCAAATTATTATGCTTGAAAAAGTGAAAAATGCGATACTTTATTTTTTTAGAACATGTGAGCTATTGTGATTACAATGCAGAATACAAACACTTCAAGATCACATTGCATTGTTGAACCCAAGCATAGTTTCTAAAATGCTGAGTGATTAAAACTATTTTCTGTTTTGTTGTAGAAAATTCTTGGTGTTGTCAATGAGCTAGAGTCCCTAAAGCCAGTTGTGCAACAACAAATTGCCACCCTTAATAGCAAGGGTGCAGATGAACCTAATGGTGTAAGCAGTGGGTTGGAGCACCATACCACAGGCCCATATATGTCAAAGGTATGCACGTAATTGCTCCACATTTATTTCATTACTGTTTCACTCCAGTATCAAAGGATGGGACAATGTGCTCTAAACAGTTACTTGCTTGTTCAAGGAATCTGGCTAATGTTTCCCTTCTTTTACAGTCAATGGCTGGAAGCTCTACTCTACCACTGCAGAAACCATTACCTAGTTCAAAGCATCAAGCAGCTGCATCACAGAGTATTCAACCTTATAGACATGCTATGAAACCGTAAGGCCCCACTTCAGCCTGATTATGTGTGATAAAAATCAACATCATCATTTTCCTAAAGATATAATTAGGTGAGTAGGTATATGTGATTTCAGATTGAAAAGTCAGGGACAACCATGTGTTTGAACTACAAAAGATCAGATGAGAATTGTTCATTGGCTTACCTCAATTATTTCAGTGTCTTGATGGGATGTACATTGATTAGGACAATAGGGATTGGCTGGCTAC
Source organism: Hyparrhenia diplandra (assembly GCA_015847255.1). Classification (NCBI taxonomy): domain Eukaryota; kingdom Viridiplantae; phylum Streptophyta; class Magnoliopsida; order Poales; family Poaceae; genus Hyparrhenia; species Hyparrhenia diplandra. Next base: position 75,653 of record JADLZK010004443.1, on the reverse strand, counting down.
TATGGCCGCTCATGGTAGTTATAAAACCACCTGTCCTCACTGCAGTAGTTTGAGTTGAATTCTTAAATACCTTTAGAAACTAGGTGTGGAAGCATTTTATTGAACTAGATATATGCCTGCCTGCTCGACCGCCTCACATTGAACCTGAAAATGCAAGTGGGCCGATTCAAAACCATGTGTTTTATGCTGGCCGCTAACCGCCGCAAAAGCCTCGCTCAATGCCAGAATTGTTCATTGTGCCTTGCCTCAATTATTTCAGTGTCTTGATGGGACTGAGTCTACTGCCGGATTGGGGATTTGGGGAATGGGGGTTGAGAAGAACTACTATGGCCTGGGAGGGGATTTTTAAAACCACCGGTTTCCTTCAGTGCGGGATACCTTTTGGCCGGGATCTGTGCCTAGGATGGGAGAAAGGGAGGTAGGCTGTTTTTGGGCCATTTGGGCTAAAATAGTGAACAAATGACACAAATACACCATTATACATTTATATACAAGATTATACATACATATCTATGAAACCTTGCACAAAAAAAGTTGGGTATTCCTGGGAATACCCAGGCATCAACGTGGCTCCGCCAGTGAGTAAATGGACGCGTGAGCTCCGAGGACTTCGTGATCGACACGGAGAAGTGGATCCTGTCTTCGTACCAGAACAGGGTAGGGCGTGGACGCGTGTGAGCTCTGAATGGATTGTGATCCATATCAGGGCTCAAGATTTGGTATCACCGGGTTAGATGATGGCTTTAGAGTTTTTATGAAGAGATTGGAGATTGATCATTTTATTTGTGCACATAAAAAAAAGATCATAAATGAGAAGTTGTAATTTGTGCTCTAGAAATTATCACATGTGCTTTGTAAGAATAGAAGTTGGATACAGTGTTTCAAAAGATATTGACATAATTTTCTTTTTTGCAATGCACTTATGCTCATATTTTGTTTCACAAATCTGCATCTGTGCATATTCTGACATTTTTTGCATCTATTACTTCTAATTGCACTAGCGTAATATTTGCTTTTCATCCAATTTATTAACAATCTAAGTGTGGGTTTCCCTTGCTACCTTTCTCAATCTCTTGATGATATTTTACAGCACATTGTCTAAGATTGGGTCGTGCAATGCACTTTGTTTGTAAAGCAAGTGCGATGTCTTGATTAACTTTGTTCTGCTTTCCTTGCTTCCCTATGCACTTTGTTTCTTCTTACCTATCCAGCTTTCCTCTAGAAATGTAATTCTGATTCTGATATGCCTATGCATTACTACTTACACATATATGAGGATCTCTCCAGATAATTTCTTGCTTTCATTTGATTGATATAGATCTCTTCTTATATTGGGAGGCTTACTATGTCCCTAAGCAAGATGGCTCATCTTTTCTCTAATCCTAATCCTAATCCTAATGGGCCTCACACTGCCGGTCCATCCAACTACTCATGACATACTATTATGCATATTAATTTATCTTGCAATTGCAGACCAACCAACATGCTGTATCCAAAAGAGGAAACATTATCAAGACACTCAATACTAGGACCTAATGGGCTTCAGGGTAATCTGGGTCAATGGACAAGGCCTGTTACTGGTGTCAGGGTATATCTATTTCGTTTTATTCTTTTTAAATTTCAATTCATTAATTAATTGGGGAGTATAGCAGTTAGCATTTGATTGACATTTGTATTTCATTAAATGCCTGCTGCAGGTTGAGTATCCACATAATCCTGAAATAACCCAAAGTGACATTTCTAGGTGAGAACTTCGACAGTATTTAGTTTATTCTAAGAAAGACACTCCATACTAATAGCTATATAAAAGCTATATGCAGGCTCCCGCTAGCGCGGGGTCTTATTTTAGAGTTACCCGCACCATGTGCAATATCAGATGAACCGGGACCTGAGAGCACTACCACTTGCACCATGCCCGCCCTTCATTTTATATGCAGCTGACTTATGATTTACCTTCAGATGAGATGACCTTATATTTTGCTTGCTTCTGCAGTTTAATACCAACAATCTTGAGCAAAGATGGTTTGCATGGTGCCAGTACAGCATCTCAGGACAAAAGTGATGATATGCTGTCTGTTCTCTCGCTTGATGATGGCAAGTGGTCTTTACCAGTAGAACCAGCCTCGTTGTCTCCTGGTTTGGAAGCAGAATTCTCTCAGCTGAATATTAGGCAACCTTCTCCCCCACCTGTCCTAGCTCAAGTGCATCCTGAGCACAGACCAATTCCTCCATCAAGAGTTGCTGATCCAAGACCAGGACCTGCTACCTCTGAAACTGGACACTATCAGAATTTGCATGTGGTAAGTTCAAAATGTCAGTTTCCTTTTTTGCAGCCCCAGGTTCACAATATTTAAGTGAATACTCTCTCCCTTCAGGTTCACAATATTTTGAATACTGTCGCCTATATTTATGTGTCAGTCAAACTTTCTTAAGTTTGATAGATTTATAGAAAATATTAGTAGCATTTATATCTCCAAATAAGTATATTATGAAAATACCTTCAATGATTAATCTAATGATACTTATTACGCTTATGCACCATAAATATTAGTAATCTCTTGAATATATTTGGTTAAAAGTTGAATATGTTTGACTCCTTGATTGATGTGTGTGAACAGCACATAAAAAGGGATGGTTGGAGTACATGAATATAATGTTTCTCTTATCTACATCCTACCCTTATCTGATTCATTATAGACTTTTTTGTCTAATGATTTGATTTTACCTATTTTCAGCCAGTGGCATTAATGGAGTGTTTTCTGAGGGTCGCTGAGTTAAATACTGCAAAGAATTTGGAAACCTGTGGAATTCTTGCTGGTACTCTGGTATGTACCTCCATTAAAAGCAAACAAAACAATGTTATACTTGGTTGCATCATTGACATTATATATTTTCGTAGAAAAAGAGAACCTTTTATGTGACGACATTGATAATTCCTAAGCAGAAATCAACATCTGATTCAGTAAGTTATTTTATGCTTTTACATGCTCTTGTTCCTTTTCCCCATTAGATGTTTGTGGACCAGAGTATTTTTTGTAAATATTTTGTTATCGACTCTTTGGGTTTGCTGTTATATTGGTGAGACCCAAAGCAAGGAGCAGTGGAGCACTTCAATTATACTAATACCATCTTCAGATTTCTGTTTAGCTGTGGCAACTGATGCAGATTTGCATCTGTTGTGTGAATTAGCTAGGAACCTATGCTTTGCATATTACATCTAATTCACCTAGATGCTAAGCGCTAAATCGCTAAATTGACTAATCTCCCTTAGCTTAGCGTTTAGGCTGTGTATAGATGGCATGTCACAGTTTTGTGCAGTATCAATAATATGCATATATTTATGGATGTAAAAATCAGGAAATGTAGGTCTCTTTTTCTGTTTACCCGTAACTCTACCTTCTGTCTTGTGCCCTATTTTTGTACTTTTATACTTTCCTGTGGGTTTCATCTCTAGCCTACCCCAACTAGCTTGGGACAAAAGGCTATGTTGTTGTTGTAAAAATCAGGAAATGTAAAATTGATGGCGGAACAAGCTCATGCAGTGCCTGACATCCTGCAAATGAGCCAATTACAGTTTCAGCTTTAACTACAAGCTCAAATTTCTGGAATAGACAAATAAGTAGGTTTTAGGCAGAGTAGCATAGTGAACCAGTCTAGTACTGAACAATACATTTTGTCTACTGTTGGCCTATTGGGTAACCAAGTAATCTGGAGTCTACCAAACAATTTCACACTGCGCACAAGGGGGGGGCTGTTGGGGGGGCTGGTTTTTGAGGCCACTGAGGGTATGCCTGGACGTCCTAGGCCCTGTGGTGCCCTGGGGTGTGCCTAGGTGACACCTCAAAACCATGGCCTGGAGTTTGAGGAGAAAGGACATGGAGCAGACCTGGATGTTGAGCTGGTTGTAGAAGAGCTGGAGAGGAACATCAGCGAGCTGCTGCAGCTTACAGACGAGGGAGTGACTAGTGTCTGATTATATGAGTGAGGTGCCTGCAGATGGAGAGACTCCCAAATGGCAAGCATCCTTATATGCCAATGGGCATGGAACTGGGGGCTGAAATTTTCATCTCACACCCATGCCTGGCTATCAGCTAAAAGCTATGCTAGTTGCCATTTTTTCTTCAGTTCAGCCCCTTGTAGCAGCCATTCCATGTTGGCTGCTCTGCCCGTTCAGTACTATTGACCATATACATGCAGACCATGAAACTGAGATCATTTTATGACCAGGCGATAAGTGGAGTATACATACTCACGGACTAATCAGCATACACTAATCAGCCTACACGGCTGTTTGGTGAACACTAGATTGTATGGGTATAAGTTTACATGTTGCCAGTCCAAAATGTTGCATTTTCAGAAATATACTTGAACTATTTTTATTAATTATGCAGTGTCAAGCAAACGAATGAAGAAGAAATATTTGAAGTTCAGGACAAAGGCTCCCTTTTGTCTCTTGGTTGGATTCATGTAAGTCTTGCATTTCGATTTGGTTAGTTTTCTTTTGTTCATCAAGTCAAAGGGTTATATGTGCTCCCTTGGACATCAAGTATCTGGTTCTATCTTTTCTGCTGTATTTTATATGTATATACAGAAGGATCAAGGATTACTACTGAAGAAAAATGTTGAGAATAATCCTACACCTTTTCATTTCACTTAAGGAGCGTAGAGACAACCTGCCCATAACGATTAGCAATAGCTACTCTGCTTAAGTGCAATGAAAAATGTTCTGTATCCATACATTCATTCACTGGGCTACTGTTGTTTATTGATTTTGGATTCTGAGGCCACTAGTGAATGGTGACCTTAGCTGCCCTCAATCTTAGTATAGTATTTAATCATGTTCTAGGTAATTTCGAATGGGCTTTATAGTTTGAGTTGTCAATTTTATAACAAGTTTGAGTTGTCAAACTTAATTAACTTTGACAGGTAATATGTATTAAATTGTTTAGGTAGTTCACATGGAAATAATACCTTTAGATGTATTTACTAACCTTGGGGATTAGAGACTTAGATGATGACTCCTGTAGTTGAGATGACTATAGTTCTGATCAGCAGTGCAGTAGCAGCAGCAGCAATCCTGTTGCACCTCTCACTGACCACTGTATAAACTGAGAAGCCACACTGCAGCCACTTTTGTAGGAGTGCAGCCGATCAGGCCCTGTTTATAAGAGCCTCATGGGCCTATATTAGATGGGCCATCATATATACTTAACAAGTGATGTGGTGGAGGTGGAGGTGGAGGTGAAGGTGGATGATGGAAATAGAACCAAGAATCATGTAATGGACGGAGTTGTGGTGACATCATTACTGGTTGAAAGAGGACACACAAAAAGAATGTGGACTTTGTGGGCCGATGGGTAGTAACATCCCATACCTGCACCCGTGATTCCGTGAAGAACATCCATACCTGTGAAGATACTTATACCCACACAGGAGGATAGACTTGTGCCCATACCCGCACATGAGAGGGTATTGATACCTGATGGTTGCACCTGGTTGTGCACGCACTTCAGAAATTTTAGCAACACAACAAGTTCAGGATTCCATCACTTCAGTTTGTCGGAAGTCCACCAGAATGCCACACACAAAATAAAAACTCATGAATACAATAAAATCAGTCACAAATTCACAGTCCCACACACTGGCACAAATCACAGCCACAACAGCACTCTGGCACAAATTCCAATTACATTAAAAGTTCATTAATCAAATGAGTTAACAAAAGCCAATTCAGAAAGGCAAATGATGGCAGCTGGTGGGTCTTCCGTTGCTAGTGTTTTGCTCGTTGATTGATTTGCCTGAGGCTGCTGCCGTGGGACTTGGCCAAAGGCCGCTCCGGATCTGGCCTAAACCGCAGGCAAATGGCTAAGACTCATTGGCTGCTAACTTCGCTTTTGGTGACTCATTGGCCGCTTTTGCTGTGTTGGTGGGCTCGGTGGTCAAGCGGCGGACGTGATGGCCACCGGTGGTGTTGCATCTGGCATGGGAGACCGAAGGATGTAGTGGCAAGCCGGGATGCGGGGAAAGACCGAGAAGTAATGGGGGCTAGGGTTTCAACAGGTCTGCTACTAGAGAGCTGCCTGGCAAGGAAGCTGAAGCAGTGGAACTAAGAATTGACAACAAGTCTGCTCTAGCTCTGGCCAAGAATCCAGTCTTCCATGGAAGGAGCAAGCACATCAGGATAAGGTATCACTATCAGAAGCTGGTTGGAGGATTGTAGTGTGAAGGCCAATCATATCAGCACTGCTGATCAGCTTGCTGATATCCTCACTAAGTCACTGGGAAGAGCAAAGTTCCAGGTGATGAGGGAAGGATTGGGCTGATGCAGATCAGCTCCAAGGCTGAGGGGGAGAATTTAGAGTTAAGCCTATGTGGTTCTTTCTATCTAGTAATCTATCTAGTTATATCAAGTTTGTTAAAGCTGTATCCAGCATCTACTTTAGTAGTTAGAATATGCTCGGTATAGTAGTTGAACTTGTGAAGCTTTTCTTCTATACTCAGTTTGATATTGCCTATATAGGGAACTATAAGTAGCCAGTGTAATTGCTACCATCTAAACCAAATTCTCAAAATCCCCAAATTGTGTGTTAACTGGCCAACACAAGTTGCTTCATGTTACTATGAAACTTGATTAAAGGAAAGCACATCAGGATGTCTATTAGAAGCCATGCCAGCTCCAAAGCATAGTATATTACTGAACATTTTTTTCTTTTCTCAGAAGACACTTGTCATTGCCTCATTGGAATTGTCAATGTCATTGGATGATTGGAACTATACTAACTAGTTATTAACTTTGTTGCTACTTTTCTGTCATTCTTAGTTAGAATATGCATCAACACAGACCTGCTTCCTTTCTTCCATTTGATCTTCATAATCAACTATATATCAGGTGAGCATCTAAACCTTGTTTCCTACTTTCCAAATTGTATGACAGTCCTTGTTTTTTTGCATGAACTCAGCACTTCGTTGTCCTGGAACTGTTTTTGTAGCTAAAGCAAAGTTCTTTTTGAAATTCCATGTTTTTAGTTTATTGTTCAACTTTGGCACAAGATGAAATGATTTAAATAATTTTGAATACATGATTAACAGTGCAGTTATCTTAATTCTGGATTACAACAACAACACAGATATGTTTCCCAACAATTGATCTTCATAATCATGTGCAATATCAGGTGAGCAACCTTGTTTCAACCAATACTATGACAGTTCTTGTTTTTATTGAACTCAGCAACTTCGTTGTCCTTTTGTTTTTGTAGCCCCTCCAAATATCTTTTTAAATTCTAACCGTGTGTATCAAGTGGGAGGGTTTATGAAAAAATTTAGTTTTGAATACATGATATCAGTGCAGTTATCTTAATATCTGGTTACAACAACAACAACAACATAGCCTTTTGTCCCAAAGCTAGTTGGGGTAGGTTAGAGATGAAACCCATATGAAACAAGTATAAAAGATACACAAAAAAATAGGGCACAAGACAAAAGATAGAGTTAGAGGTAATTCCTTAGAGATATTCCACTCCTTAAGGTCTCTATTAATCGTCTCGTCCCAAGTCAGTCTAGGTTGACCTCTACCTCTCTTTTACATTATCTTCCCCTTTAAAACCCCACTACGCACCGGGCGAATCGGAGGCCTCCTTTGGAGATGTCCAAACCATCTCAACCGATGTTGAATCAATTTCTCCTCGATTGGTGCCACCCCCACCCTATCCCGAATCTCTTGATTCCGGACTCTATCCCTTCTTGTATGCCCTCAAAACCAACGCCAAAATACGCATCTCTGCTACAGTTGCTGGACATGTTGCCTTTTTGTAGGCCAACATTCAATGAAACTTACCTTTTAACTTTATCACCCTCTTGTCTGAATTATATTTACTAAATTGCCCCTGTCTCATTCTGACTGTACTTTTTAGCTTGAAACTAGTGTCAGGAAGACTATGACTTTCTATAGATTATCTTTACTAAATGTGGCATTTTATTTTCATAGTATCTTTTTGGTAAAATTACTAAATTATATTTACGCTTGCTTTACATAGTGTTAGTATTCATGAATGCACCAACCCATATGATTAATGCTAATAACTTATCTTGAACATGTGGTAGAAGTTGAAGAACTTGACTGCACACTTTCTAGAATGTTACATATTTACAAATGAATGGGGTTTAGTGTATTTTGGACTTGTGAAATGTTCTAGGATCCATCGTGGCTAAGCACTTAAGGCCTACACTGTTTGTTTCTGTAAATTGCAAATGTTCTCCCCACCATATTTAATGTTTCAGAATTATTTTAGGAAATTAGTGTTTTCTATGATTTGAGCATGTGTTTATCATCTTGGTGACAGATTATGCTACCAGAAGCGATTGCAATAGTTATGGCTCCTACGGATACAACAAGGTATTGATTTGGCACCCTCAGTTTTTTGGTCATCGTAATACAGCATAATACATGCTAGCCAAGAAGAAAAGTCAATAATGCTAATCAGTACTTATCAATATACCATTGACGGAGGCTGATTTTATCGTTTTTGTTGTATTTATGCTGTAAATTATGTAAGATCTTGACTGAATTAAAGCCCCTAAGATCTGTTGTTATCTATCACCTTTTATTTTGTTGCTGATAATTTTTAACTCTCTGGCCCAATTAGGTGAAGATGAGCTGCATCTATTCTGTCTCCTGTTTTTTCATAATTGTAGCCAAACCTGAAACCATTTGCAACAAATATATGCAATTCTATTTGTGTTATCTTGTGATATAATTATGTTCTTATTTTTACTTTGAACAGAAAACATGGCATATTTCATCTCACGGAGCCATGTGGCATGGGCGTGATCCGTGATTGTGATGCGACTGGATTCCACCCTCATGAGGAGCCCCTGGATGGGACACCAATCTATGAGCATTGCTCCCATGTGTACATGAACCCGAATGTGAAGTTTGAGATGATTGACCTACGAGCATGAGAAGCGATATAAACGGCGGTTGCAGATTCCAAAACCCACAATTACTTGCACATAGCTCTTCAGTTCCACTTCTGTGTATACAAGTTTTGTCTTAAAACGGCGGTTCTGTTTCTATCTCTGGGGAAGTGACAATCAATTTATGATAATCAATTTTTCATAGTCTGGAGGGGCGCTTATTTTTCTTGCCCCTTTAATCGTTTCTAATAGCCATGCGTGTGTCTGAAGTATTTCTTTGAAATTGAAAAGTGTTACAAAAACATTTTCTTTTATCATGCTTTATTGGATTTATTTATATCCAGATTTAGAATAACTACTTATTTATTATTGAAATGTAAAATATATTTCAAAAACAAATATGGCATCACTTATTTTCTTGGCTGGTTGCATCATTATGAATTTCGAAATCCTCTTGGCAAAAGGAAGATTTTGCAGCATGGGATTTCATGTGGCTTTGCTGACATTTGAAAGAGACATTTACTGATATTCCCTCAAACCCTTTAATGCCCTTTTCCTGCAACCAAAAGGCAATACAAAATCAATGATAAAACTTTTCACAAATCACACATAGCAGGATAAGATAATGGAAGTGCCACACATTACAATTATGAGTATGGATACATGAATTGAGTGTAACAGAGAAGTGTACTGTTACATCTGCTAATCGAAACTGATAGTGGACACATTGCTTAGTTCAAGCTATCATGCAAACTGGGCAGAACCGCACGGCAATTGCCGCGGGCTAGACAGAGGCAGTGAGGCAGGTAACATATAGAGTAATTGACTGCATATGAATTTACCAAGATTTATTTAATTTTTGCAGGGTGGAAAATGTGATATATTTTAAAAAGCACATTAATTTTATTGCTTGCATGCATTTACGCCTTTGAGTTAATTTTAATGGGTGAAAAATGATCTTTTCAATAATTAAGTTCAATCTGGTTCTGTTGTATTTTCATAAGTAAAGAAAAATATTTGAAAATAAAATTGTTTTTAAAAAGAAGTTTCAAATTTGCATTTAAAAGGGGTACAATTTTTTCTGAAAGGGGTTTTACGAATTTGTTCTACAAACATCTCAACTTTAGCTCACAAATCCGGCCTCCTTTTCTATTTCTTTTCAGCCCACTTCATCTTTTCATTGGGTCGATCCGTTTCTCTCCCCACGCTTTCCTCTTTTTACTCTTGGGCTGCCAACCCAACATTTGGCCCCTAGGTTCCAACGCAGCCCGGCAGTCATCCTATAATTACTACAAGATGTTTCAATCCCTCCTTTTTAGAAGGAAAATGTATTGATCTTAGCACACCCTTTACAAGCAGGGACTCCAAAGAAAAGAAAAAATACACAGAAGTTCAAAACTCATGTTCGTCTTCATTGCGAAGCCTTCCTAGAGATTCATTCATCGCTTGTTAGGAATCCGCTTCCCAATTATCGTTGGGCACGAGCCAAACTCCACAAGGTGGAGGCCGCATAGGAGGGCTTACTTCTCGGCGACTTTACAAACCCATACATTGGCCAACTCCCATACCCACGACACATCCTTCAATTCCACCGCCGGCAACCCAAAAAAGCTCTTTTCACCAAACATCATCTTCCTCGAGATTAACGGGGTCAACAACATCGTCACCGAAGAAGATGACAATCGCCGCCCCTCGACTCTGGACAGGTCTCCCCAGCCTCTTCGTTGGCGGTCGGGTAGATCGTCTTCAAGAACGGAAGAAGCTTGGAGAAATTATTCCATTTGCCACCACCGTCGCTTCCGCGCGCCGCGCCGGCCAAAGAAAACAAACCACAGAGGAGCCACGCTCCTCCGCAAAACCCAACTCCACCGCCGAACATCAACGGCAGCAAACCCTAGACCTAGGTGTATTCGACTAAGACTCTCACGAAGACGAGATCCGGTGAAGAGACGAACCCCTCGCTCCTCGTCACCACCCGAAGACGGGGCCGGGCGAGGGGCAACGGGGGCGCAAAGGCTGCGGCGGCGGCGGCGTCTCTCAGCGTCGCAAGTCGCGGCTCTCTCGTCGCACAATAATCAAACACAAGAATCCCTCCTTTAGGAAAGTGCTATTTGTGTCAAATTAAGTTTTCAGCTATACACTGGCCGCTCGGTTTCTAAATTTGCAAATGCTAATGGTTGCCTCAACTACGTGGCATTCCTTCGGGAATGTTTGGATACCCAAAACTAAACTTTAGTCGCCTAAACTTGAACCTACATTTTCAAATTTGTGAACTAAAGTCTAAGAGAGTGAACTAAACTTTAGTTTTCACCCCAACTAGCCATTAGATCAGTAGATAAATATTGACTAAAGCGAACTACTACGAAGTAAAAGTATCCAAACACAACACTTAACTAACATTAATTCATCTTTCTAGATTCATTTCTTTTACTATGTATCCAGGCAATATCGAAACAAAATCAATATATATAGAAAAGCCCGGCCATTTGAAACGGAGGGAGTAGTAACTAACATTAATTCATCTAAACTTTATGCCTGGGTATCGAAACAGGCTCGGCCATACGAGGCCTTCCCGTATATAGCATATACTCCGTTTGTGATCATTTTGTAAGACAATTAAACTACCTTTTACCATGGGTTGACACATAATATGAAACAGAGTTACGATTTTGATCAACTGGACATGTCTAAATAAAAAGTCCCTTGAAATATAGAACATAAGGTATAAATCAAGAAAGTATAGAGGATGATATTGTGTTCTAGGGGTTTATTAAATTAAAATAATGGACATAAGGTATAAATCGAGATGACTTTTTTTTTTGAAAGAAAAATCCAGATGACTTGATGGTACAAATTAGGCTTGGGGATATTTGTGAAGAGAATATTCAAATATTTTCATATGACTTGATGGTACAAATTATGTTGGGGATACTTTGTCTTTAGCAGGATCCACCATCCATGCGTCATTTGGTTCGTCTTTCCTTATTCTCATCTAAGTCATCTTTTCCTAAGTATATACTCCGTCCGTCTCATCCCCACTTTCTCCCTTCTCGCTTTGTGTTAGGACTTAGAGCACAAAACATTTGTTGGTATTGTGCCACGTATGTTCAAATATTTATCACCTTTCACTATTTTTAAACTCACAACATGTATTTTCTATGGACCTTACAATTTATTTGATTTAAGATTAGGTCAAGGCCAATTATATTTAACAAAATACGTGGCTCGTTAATATTGGCACGAGTACCGCACAAACAAATTATGTTTCGTTGCAAACACATGAACATGTTTCCTATAAACACATAAAAAAAAGGGTCCAAGCTAATAACTTCTGCCCTCTTGGTAGTTGAACCTGTTCATCCGAGTTCAAATTCAATCTTCATGTCGGCATGGGTGTTCCTATTTTCACTTCTTTTCAATAATATATGCGCCGAACCATCGACATATACGATGACTTTGTTAACTTCGAGACCTATCGATTTAGTATTTTTTGAAAGTGTTTACAGGATAGAATTTGTGTACGTACTAGGACCAGAAAATATTAGCTACTCCGTACAAATACTTGCTAAGGATGAAAACATCACCTCAGTTATTGCTAGCACGAAACGTTAGCTCATTTGGCCGAATAAAAAGAGAGTACAGTAGTACACTTCTGCGTTTGTCAGCCGCTGCCCGCAGGAAGAGGTAAACCCAACCCAGCCGCCCGTCCACCCGCCAACGTCAAATTCCGGGAGCGACGACTACGAGGGAGAGATACGGCGCGATGCCGAGGTGGTTACGCCAGCCAAAGCGCGTCCACGTACGCCAGCAGGCAGCAGCAGCAGCCCGTGGACGTCGTCAAGTGGGGCGCGCGCGGAGACAACGACTTGGACCCGCCAGCGCGGCGGCACGGCAGGCAGAGACGTGTCCCGTCCGCCGGAAGAACGGCCCCCCACCACTCCGCGCCGCGCGCTCCACGCCCCGCCGCCTGTCGCCATCACTCGTCACTCGCCCAAACAAACAAACAAAGCGGGCGCCGGCGTCGCCGGGCAAACCCCGCCGGGCCCGCCCTCGCGATCCGTCCGTATCTCCTCCACTTGGCGCCGCACCGCTCGCGTGCGTGGACCCACGCCCAACGTCGCCATTGATTTGGAGAGGCGGCACGTAGAAGGCGCCGCACCAGGACCATAGCCCAGCCAGCCCCCTCTCTTGTCCTCCTTTTCGGCTCTCTCTCATCCCGTCATTTTCGACGTGAATGGATTCTTTTTTTTTCTGCGCAGCGAACAGGTCCACGAACGACCGCGACGCACCGGCGGCAGGCACCCGCCAGCTGTGGCGCGACCGGGCGGTGGGCCCAGCACCGCACGTAGTTGTCAGGTGCGTGCGCTATTTGTGGGCGCTGTCGGGTACCGGCCGGAGCGTGAGATCGCAGATTTGGTTTACGTACGCTGCAGACGTGCTCAGCTCGGGATTAATCAGCGTCCCGCCCGTCCACACCAAGTGGCGTGGAGGAGGCGCAGCCCACCCACGAGACGCCAACTCCACCTCGGCGGCTCGCTCGCTCGGCGCCATGATTTCCTCGCCCAATAATTGCGTCTCCACACCGGGGTGCATCGTTCCTGCCCGCCAAACCAACGGAAATTCCTGGAAGAGGATCCTGGTGGTGGCTAACGAAACCAGAGACCTCTTGTCCGGCTAAGCCTAACATGTAATCTTCCGCTGTGGAGAACTCCTCGCTAAACGTCTCGATCGTGTGCCTCTGCAGAGCGAGTGAACAGGCTACTGACTGAGTGAACACGCTACCGTATAGCGAGTGATTAGGCTCACTAAACTTTTTTCCCCACGTGTGTGGCAGATAGGCGGAGTACGGACGTCATGTTTATTCTGTCCCCGTCTAGTATTATACAATGATCATATATACCATAATTAAAATGCATGTTACAAATCAATGCTAATAACCCTGTAAATACCAATGTTTCTTCGATGGTGGTACTATGTTTATACTCCCAGCATCCAATATCTAAGAGCATAATAGGTCTGAAAAAGTTTTCAACATTCACGGCCAACCATTTTTGCATGCCTTGTTCGGTTGTATGCAGTTAACATGACTCCTCATTCATCCGGATAGCACACACGAATTGATTTTTGTGGCTCGTTTCCATTAATGTTGACTTATTCATAGTCCGCCAAATATACGTAAAGTGAGTATGAAAGTTGAATAAATAGAAATAAGGCGTTAATGATTTTTTAGGGTAATAACTTAACAAAAATCAATTATTTCTCCAGGTTTACCTTTCATTCAAAATGATTTTGTGGTTAATTTAAATTGTATATACTCCGGTAGTAGCACTCTCCGTGCAAGTGCAAGTGTGCAGCATTGTATACCCCAGAAGTTAAGGGAGCACCGCCCGAAAATCCGCGTCGGCAAGGAGGTGCCAGCCAACCGTCCGTGGTCCGTGGTCCTCTCCTGGGCATAAATGGACGGCAGCGGCGCCTGGTACACGGTCGGGCGTACGTCCAGCAATTCGCCGGGCCATCAGGAAAGCGAGTGGCAGTGCCGCCGCTGCCGCAGGCGTGTGGTGGAAGCGGCGCGGCATCACGCGATCCGCGGGCAACCGGCGCGTGCCGGTGCCAGCCTGCCGCGGTGGGTGCGGCGGCTGTAGGAGTACTGCCTGTCGGTCTAGGCCCAGCGGCTCGAAAATAAAAAGAGGACCGGCGGCCGGTGGGTGCCCGCCCCTGGCCTCGCGATCCAGGCAACACGCCCGCGGGCCGGTTGATGCCGACATGTTGGTGGTGGTGGGTGCCCGCCCGCGGCGCGGACGGGACCCTTTGCGCCGCACGCTGATCCGGTATCGCCGTTAGCGCGAGGGCGCAGCCGTCCGTCCACGCCCCTCATGCAGTCATGTGATGTCATCCAGACCTGTCGCGCGCGACTCGGCCGTCCAGTGGCGCGCGTCTCGTTCGTTGTTTCCCTATTGGATGACCTGACCTCACGAGACGTGATCGGGGCTGAGCTTGAGCTTGGCAACGAAAGGAGCACGTACGAGCAGTAGTTGTGCTGAAAAGTACTGTAAGCTCATCCGTCGCATTCGCAGGGGATTACCAGATCGCCTGTTCTTTGGAGAAGGGCCTGAAGGCCAGTGTTTTGCCTCTCGAAAGCACCGCTATGTGTATACTATGGATATAAATTTATGAATTCATTTATCTTCATCTTGTACAACTCTTTCAAAAATAAACACAAGGAAAACTGTCTCTGATTAAGTACAAATTTCATATTCAAATTCGTCAAGTTTCGATTCGTGCAGTCATGCTGGAACCTACAAAGAACTTTGGAAGCGTGAGGCTGAGCTCTACTACTTTTGCTTCAGTACACATACGGCGATTTTGGGTTTGCTCAACTGTGTCGTCACACCGATCAATTGGTAACGAATAATCATGGCGTGTGCCGTCCGTCTATCGGATCGAAAGGCAAGAAATTCGGTCCAGCTTTCCTTTGCCATCAGCACGCTCCTCCCCGCACCAAGGGGGAAAAAACAACGTCACCTCCACCTTCCAATGGAGAGCGAGCCTTTGTCCGCGAGCGGCGTATCTTCCGGCACCAGCAAGTTAACGATCCGTTAGCGGCGCAGCGAGGCGGGCGGGTGGAGGCGTGGAGACTGGAGAGGAGAGGAGGGAGAGGCGTGCGCGGCGGGGTGGATGGATGGATGCGACGGCTCACGACAGCGCGGCGGTGGAGGCCGCCGCGGCCCCACGTGTCTTTACGCCCGCTGCGTGCGCGGGCGATGCCGACGCCGACGCCGACGCCGCCCCGGGCGCAGCGCAGCGCGCACTGCCGCCTGACCCCAGCCAGGGACGCACGGATCGTGATGCGTCGTCTTCCTCGCCCGCGGGGCCCGCGCGCCCGGCCACGACGTGCTCGCGCTGCCTGGCGTGACGTGCCGCTCTCCATGGCCCGCCCCATGTGGGGCCCTCCAGCGGCGGCTTTGCCTTTGCGTCCGTCTGCGTGCCGTGCTCCCTTCGCTTTTGGATATCTGAGGGATTTTCGTTCCGAACACCCTCAAGTCTACCGTTTTGGCTAAGTGCCCTTGCTCTAGAGCTCGTCATGGGATTCAAATGCTCTATGATTGCGATACTTGGCAGCTGTTATTAGTTCAAAATAAAATCGCAGTTTTTTAAAAAAAAGAGCGAGCTTGAACTAAGGGCATGCTTCTATTATATTCAAAACTCTGAATTTTGAATAAAAATATTTTTATACTTGTTGTGATTCTATGTATGTGTTAATGACACATTAAAACAAGAAACCAGAAGAAAACTCTACCATATCTTATACTAACCTAATTCATGGAGCACTCCATTATGGATCATCATGTGCTCATAATTTGACATAGTTTTTCAACAACTAGTTGGGAGGAATGGTGCAAGATATGAGGTTACATCACTTGTTTCAACGGTAATATAAGGCATCGAGGTTGTTATAGCTCTGAAGTGATTTCAAGATCACAACTAAAACCATATGTAGCGCATCAGTCCGAGAGTTTGTCTGTTGTAGCGCATCAGTCCGAGAGTTTGTCTGTGGAGCTAGAAAACTTCAGAGTGATTGCCCCATGCATAGACATCTTGAGCAATTTCATTTATGTGTGACCTTTTTAGGACATATTTTTAGGTTGTGGGACCATCAAAACAGAAGGTGGCTGAATGGGTTCACAAAACTAAAATTTGATTGAACACATGGATTGGCTCTAAAAATCACCATCTCATGTTCGATTGTTCGCAAGAATAAACGGGAAAGCAGTGATATGGTATAATTCTATTTATTCATTTGTATCCTCATTATTGTAGACGTGTTCGCAAGGATAAATGGGAAAGCAGTGATATGGTATATTTCTATATCTTCATTTGTATTTTCATTTCTTAATTTGTGATCATCAGGTGATCTAAAAGGCATATGAGAGCTTCGGTGTGTATGCAGTCGCCTAGCACAGGACTTAGACAGGTCCACTTTACGAAGAAGACCCGGGAGCTATTGCGTAAAGATCATGAGAGTCTAGGGACCTAAAAGAGAAACGGCACCCGTAACACCTGCCATACGTTACGTAATTTTGCAGGCCGGCAGGTGGCAGACGCGCAAAAACGGCTGCCTAATTTTAATGGCCACCTCGCTAAAGACGAGGGGCGGCGGCGAGGAGAGAGACAGTCAAACCGCTCGCTGACTGCGCCGAGTTTTATTCCCTCTTGCCGCTCCACCACTCGCGCTCGGCTTTCCCCCTGCCTGCTGCCCTTTTTTAACCAGCCGGCTGCCTATAAATGCCGCCCCCCCCTCACCATCGCCTTATCCTAGACGCCACACAACACCCTCACCTCGCCCGCCCACACCACCTCGCTGAACCGGAACACCCGCACACACACGCCACTTGTAACACCATGGCGCCCCGGGTGGCGGACAAGTCGCCGTTGCCGCCGGCCACCGGCCTCGGACTCGGCGTTGGCGGAGGAGTCGGAGGCGTGGGCATGGGCCCACACTACAGAGGCGTGAGGAAGCGCCCCTGGGGACGTTACGCCGCGGAGATCCGCGACCCTGCCAAGAAAAGCCGCGTGTGGCTGGGCACGTACGACACGGCCGAGGAGGCCGCAAAGGCCTACGACGCCGCCGCCCGCGAGTTCCGAGGCGCCAAGGCCAAGACGAACTTCCCGTTCGCGAACCAGTGCCCCGTCGCCTCCGGTGCCGCCGGTAGCCCCTGCAGCAACAGCACCGTGGAGTCGAACGGCGGCGGCGGCGGCTGTGGCGTCCAGGCGCCTATGCAGGCCATGCCGCTGCCCCCGGCCGTCGATCTCGATCTCTTCCATCGGGCGGCCGCCGTGAACGCCGTCTCAGCCGGCGGCATGCGGTTTCCGTTCAAGGGCTACCCCGTCGCGCGCCCTGCCCCGCACCCGTACTTCTTCTACGAGCAGGCAGCGGCGGCCGCGGCCGCGGCAGCCGGCTACCGGATGCTCAAGGTCGCCCCACCGCCGGTCACCGTGGCCGCCGTCGCGCAGAGTGACTCCGACTCCTCGTCTGTGGTTGATCACACCCCTTCGCCTCCCGCGGTGACGGCGAAGAAGGAGGTGGCCTTCGAGCTGGATCTGAACTGGCCACCGCCGGCAGAGAACTAGGCACCATGGAGTTTTTAGCTGACGACGACTTAGTAGTTTCTTTTTTCCCTTTTGCCTTCATCAGGAATGTTTATTACTTCTGGTTGTTTGGTCCTGTATTCTTGTTCTTCTGTAGACTATGAGATGAGGAGCCTTGTAAATATTTTTTTTTTTTTTTCCGCCGAGACGGAAATGATCTGAGATCTGTTTGTCTGTCTGGACAGATCGAGCCGGCGTTGATATGGGCTTAAACCATGGAGTATTGATTAGTACTATAATTACTGAGAACATAATTGTTGAGGAAAAGAATGACCCAAAGAAATCTGTCTTGAAAAGCTTACGTTTCCTTTCGATCTTTCCATTCAAGAAAAGGTGTCTAGCTTGGTTGGGAAACGCAGGTCACCATTTATTCGCGCCGCTGCGTTTACAGCCCGCAACTATTATG
The DNA here is from genome assembly GCA_015847255.1 of Hyparrhenia diplandra. Taxonomy (NCBI): domain Eukaryota; kingdom Viridiplantae; phylum Streptophyta; class Magnoliopsida; order Poales; family Poaceae; genus Hyparrhenia; species Hyparrhenia diplandra. The sequence goes on along the minus strand of JADLZK010004443.1, from coordinate 57,187 downwards.
TTGCCGTCACGGTGACACGACAAATTTACTCCTGGTTACAACGCTCGTTTCCTCGTTGATGAGGCTGATTTGAAGCCAAACGACGTGCTCATCGGCTGACCGCCGATGGGTTTGCTGAGGAAGCACAAGGTCACTTGTTTGTTCTCGCCGCGGCCAATTTGCGGCGTCAAAAATTATTTTCTAATCCACGGGTCATGGCAGCGTCGGGGAGACGGCAGGCGTACAGATCTTTGGGAAGAAAAAAAAAAGCAGATGCGATGGAGCGGCGGAGTCGTGGGCCTTGGGCGGGAGGCAGGTGTGGACGGGACGACTCCTCGAGCGGTGGGGTGGCTGGATCTTTCCGCACCGGCGACGATCTGTTCGTACGACGGAATCGCGGCTGCGTTGTGCTACTCGTGACCTTGAGAATAACGTGTGCGTGTGGGCGGGGCCCGTCCGCGACACGTGTGCGCGGCGGCTGGCCCCGTAGTTGCCGGCTGCGGATCCGCTGCGCGCGCCCCCGCTCTGGCGGCCACGGGTGGTTGGGCGCTCGCGTCTCGCAGTGCCGGATCCGTGGCTTCCGTGGGTGGGCCTCGGGCGTGTTCCGCGTTCGGCGCGGCCGCATCCGGATGCGGCGCGAGGACCGGGCGTGGTCTCGGCCGACAGCGGTGGGCCTGGCGCAGCGGGAGGGCCGGCATCAGGGGGCAGTGATTCGCGCGGCGGCAGCTTCTCCTCGTCGTGGGGCCCACCGCGCGCCGCGCCCCCGGAGGATTGCCGCTTTCCGTCGTTTTACTACTCGCTCGCCGCCTGCATGCACTGGTTTTCTTTGGTGCACCTAATAATTATTTATGCGGTGCATGACTGCGTACCATGGGCTATGGCTATGCATGGCTGGACTTTCCTTTGTCCTTCGATCTCTTAGTTTAACTAGACTAAAAAAATTGTTGTAAATAAACTAGACTAGGAAAATATTAATATTTATTTAATTAAATGTTTAAATATACTTAAAATACACTCCATTAATAATCAAGGTACAATAGAATTTAGGAATAATAAATAGATTTTCCAAAGATCTCAAAATCAGTAGCGCGGCAAGTACTACTTTGACCTTTGTGGGTGCCATTTTCTTTGTGGACGACAGGGAACCCACGCCAGAGGGCAAGGTTGTCAATCAACGGCCATTTTAGTTCTTTGCTGGACGGCAGGGAACCCACGCCAGAGGGCAAGGTTTTTGGAATCAATAAACAGCAACAACGGGCGGGGCGGCCGGAGAAAAGCAATGGCGCACGTAATGGGGGATGTGGACGTGTGAGGGTGCGGTGGGGAGTGTGGGGGCATTGACTGAGACGTGCGTGCACGGAGGGGGCACCGATCGGCGTTGATGGCAGGTCGGGACCATCGCATGCAAGTGCTCGTACTACCAGTACTGCTAGTTGGGCGGAGTAGCGGCGGATGGCGTGGCGGAGCAGCGCGGGCACGGAAAAGGGGGCGAGCTCCGCTGCTCCATCGCTCCGTGTGGCCACGTGTGCGGCCTGCATCCCGTCGTGGCCCAGTGGTAGCTTTGGATCCAAGCAACGCTACGAAGGAAACCGCACCGGAAGCTACGAGAAAAGCGAGCGCAGAGAAACAACGGGCCGGGCCGGGCCAGGCCAGGACAGGCGGTCGCGGTGGGCGTGGGCGTGCGTCGTTGTAAGTGGGGACACTGGCGGGCGGCGTCCTCGCTGAGTCCTCCCGCCGCTACGCCACGTTTGGCGCTGCGCGGCGCCATAAAGTAATGGCCGGCCATGCATGCATGGTGTAGATAACGCCTCCTTTTGCGTGGGGGAAGGCGGGCAGGGCAGCGCCGACCGCCGAGGGCACGGACGCAGCTGCTGGCCCCGGAAACGTACGGGTTGGTAAATTGGTGGCGGGGTCCTTGGACCGCCGGTCTCACTGCGCGGCTTCTGCGAGGATTTGTCAAGGCTGGGGCTGGACCCTGGAGGAGCCTACTCGTAGGCCCGAGTGGTGGGTAGGGCCGTAGGGAGGGGTGAGAATTTAGTGGTGGCGCGTACGCACACGCATGATCAGGCAAGCAGCCGCTACCGACACGCTTTATGGGGAGCGGCATTCACGCTGCACGCTGCGATCCTTTGTTGCCGGGCTCTCAAGACATTGCTTTGTTGCAAGGGTACTCGGGTAGGTCACGAAAGGGATTGCTCGAAATGTTTCAAATGGTGGTTCATCTGTAAATTCACTGTGGCTCTGACTTCTGTTGTATTAACGGCAAAAGATGCAAGGAATATTTCTTTTACGGAATATTTTCAAGGCCCATCTGTTCCGAATAATGAAAGACGAACTGTCATAGACGAACGTACTCCATGAGATTTGAGAAGGAAAACATGGCTTCACAGCTAAAGAAAAAATTTCTATGACTGTTCACCGTCCCTGATACACTCGCCTAATTGATGCTAGAGTAACTCTACCAACATGGCAAATGAACAACCAATTTGAGTCGTTATCTTGGTATATGAAAAGGGGGGAAACACACCATCAACAACTTGGTAAAACAACACCTTATTCAAAGTAAGAATTTGTTAAATATTGCCCAGCTCGTTAAATTCTAACCACGTTATAAATTTCGGGCCCTAATTCCATTTTTCACCTCATCATGCATCCCGCAACCCACCATCCGCCAAATTTTTGTGTGAGTCATCGACGCCCCTCGAAGCTATGCACTTTTGCCAATCCTTTCCTCACTAAGCCGTCACAAGCCACGATCAGCTTCGATACAAGCGCACGGTGTTGCCCTCAGCATGCCCATGGACCAACACGATGAAGGGTGAGGATTAGAGTTATCCACCGGAGAAGGCACAAGAACAGTTCCCAATATCATCGGAGGTGGCCAAGAACAATCACAAACTCTTGCCAACGCTACTCCAAGATCATGTCCGTCTAGGTTAGTTTTTGAAAGCCTAGCATCGGACATCCAGGGGGTGACTCCGCCACCATAGGGGAGGTGACCCACCAAAGACGGTGGGCGGTGCCACCACTACAGAAGACAAAGCATTAGTGACAAAAATGATGTGGCAAAATTTGTGTTTGGCAATAATAGCCATACAATTTGTGACGGAACACATTGCATCACTATTATGTTTTTTACAAGAAACACATATTATATTATCACAACAGTCATTTTACATAAAGGTCCTCAAAGGAAGTCCAAATTACAACTAAGTCCTGCTTGAGGACTGCGGCAATCGCAATGGCGATGGCGAAGACGGAACCGTCGGCGGGGGTCGCAGGGTGTCGAGGACACATGCACCGGTGGATGAACTTCATAAAGCGTAGGTTGAAGATAGGACGGGGGAGCTTGCGATGAAGAAGCACACCGGCAAATTTAAGATTCGGTAGAAGACTTCGCCGCGATTATAGATTTCCATGCGCCCGAGGCACGCCAGTTTTGGCCCGGCCCGAGCACGCACGCACGGCCCGGTGGTCGACGGCCCGGCCCGCGCGACGGCACGACGGCAAAGAAGACGGGCTTGGGCCGACCCTCAAGCACGGGGCACGCGCGCGACGGCCGACGTTAAGAAAGGAGAGGCCCGGTGTCAAATATACTTGTGATAATATTATACATATTTGGTATATTAGTCACGATATTTTCTTATTGGTTTAATATTGTACATATAATTGGTGAGGCCCTAAGGTGAATTTTAAATTGTCGTATATGTCATTTTGTGTTATGCTTTCCATATGTTTGATGAAATCGTGTAAAAAATCATGTTTGAGTGTTTTTCAAAATCGCCCCGTCTTGTAAAGACGGCTCCGATCGGCCCGATTTTGGCCCGTGGGACGGGCCGGGCGACCCCAAGGCACGGCCCGCAGAGGCACGGCCCCGAGGCACGGTGGCCCGTGGCGGCTGCGGCGCGGGCCCGGACGGCACCCGCGACACGACGTCGGCCGGGGCCGGCGACGCGGCGTTGGAAATCTATACCGGCGATTGACAAAGGTGAGGCCCGGATCCTGTGTGAGGACGGAGCGGTCGTACCACCACCAAGAGGATCGACCATGCAACGGCAGGAATCACCGTAACCGACGGTCGTTATAGAAAACGAATGCGGGCGACGGAGGAAGTGGAGCAAAGGGGAGCAGATCTCGTTGGTGGAGGAATCGGGGAGATGGTGGGGAGATCTCAGGGGTGGAAAGGAGGAGATCGATTTTATTTTGTTACCACTAACCTTGGTTGCATCGGCGATGGAGACGACCATGGCATCCATGGCGGCCACAACGACAACGACGAACCGTGACGGGCGGGACCACAACAAAGCCGAACCACAACGGAAGACTATTAAAACAAACTAAAGGTACTAAATACAAGCTACTAGACGGGGCCCCTCACTCACCCCCTCTACTTCGGCGAGCTCGCCGAGTCGAGGGGGGGGCCGATGGGGCTTCGCTTCGGTGCGCTTTGGGGCAAGTTCGCTTTTTTCACTCTATGAAGTACTACTTTATATCGACAACAATTTACGCATCACTATTATGTCGGTTATTAGTGACAAAATACTAATTAAGCCCACGAAATCATATTTAGTGGCAAATGGAGTGGTGAAACAATGTTTTGCCATGATGTGCCAAAGACATCTACGGCAAAAAGACTATTTATCTCATTGATTTGACATTTAACACCGGTAATATAAATTATCGTCACGGGGCCTTACGATTAGTGTGAAAATATTGTGGCGAAATTTAAATTTGCAACTACTTTTCATACTGCCTGCGTGAAAAAAATCTCCTTTTTGTCCCTCTTGTGACCCAATATTCTATAGTATAGAATAAAAAGTTTGGGTTGGGAATTAAACAAGACCGTAAATATGCAAGTGATCGGGACATTGCCATGCTAGACACACACGTGCCATGGTCTTCCCCAAGTTGCACATCATTCCCAACTTCAAAAGCACGTTACTGCTCGGTTCGGGCAACACCCCCGCAAGGTTTTGATGATATTTCCCTTATACGATATCAAAACGAGGCGTTCTAAGATGCTTTAGAAAGGGGCCGCCGCCGCCGGGTTTTGGTTCTAGTCCTAGATGCGTAACTTTTGTGGATCATGCTAAGTGACACCGCCAAGGTGGTGGGTCACATATTTGGGCCAACTTGGCCTTGTATCGTGTCGGGGGCTAGACTCAAGTTTTGTTTGGTTTATGTTTTCGACATCAAAAAACGTGATGATTCATTATAATTGTGACGACAAGGCTTTTTACTATGATCGAAGACCCCGTTGTTGATCTCCTTTATTGTGTCGATTATCCTTTGGAATCGAAGTTCTTCAAAGTTTGAGTGTTTCTACTTTACTTGTTTGGTTTTTTGATTAAACTTGTAGTAAAAGTCTTCTTGGTGAGGCCAATCAAGTTGTGCTTGCTTAAAGATCATTGGAATTGTGGTGTAGCGGTTGCGAATTCAAATCATGTGTGATTTGATGCCGGATTATTAACATCGAGATCTCTACTAATCAAATCTACCCTACTTACCTCTCGTAAGATCGGCCGGTGTCTCATCACGAGGTGAGCTATCGTTGCATTGTTTTTATGGGTGTACTCTCTCTCACTCCTAAATTGTCTTTTCGTTTTTTCGTTTAGATGCGACAACTCAAAAAATTTATATTTTTAAATAAATTTGTTAAAAAAACAAGGTTCAATGATTTTTTCGACGATACTAATTATGTATGATAAATATTAACATTAGATTGTGTTGTGAGGATTCTCTCGGTGGCCGTGGATAACGTGGCGGTTACCATCCTAGAATTATTGGGCCACTGGAGACGGCGTAGACGAAGGGGATAGACATCCAACCACACAGGCGACAGGCCTGAGCTCGACGCGATGACGCCACCTCGGCCACGAGTGTGGTCAAAAACCGTCGACGGCGTCGCGTTGGCCCCCGATTTTAACCACCACGTGCGGCACGGGCCGAGCTGCTCCCATGAGCGCGACACGGCATCTCTGCCCCAGTGCCCCCCGCCGCGCCGCCAGGGTCCCACAAGGACGACTGACTCGCACCCAACCCAAGGTGGACGTTGCCTCACCCGTCGCATCTACCCTTCGAGGGCAGACGGACAGCGCCCGCAAAGAGGATGGGCTCGCCGCACTCCACGAACGACGATTCGCCGTATTCCACCGCGCGGCGCCCTCCACCGCTCCCGCGCTGGTCTAGACACTACTCCACCGACCTGTGACGCTCCCGCGTCCGCCTGCTCCGCCGCTCTCCTTTAATTTTGGTTGTCCGTGCCGCGGCGCCTTTCCGTCCTGCAGAGTGCGGACTGTGGCGGCGACCAAAAGCAGGCCAAGGACCGCACGATCCGTGGCAGGTCTTGGCAGGCGCCGTCCGGCACAGAATACGGCGGAGCCGGCTTTTCAAACGGTGCGGGTGTGTGCGGTGCGTGCGGGAGCGGGTGGGAGTACCACGGGCGCGGGGCTGTGTGGTCAGATGACATCACGGCGGGGAGTGGCCAGGTCTGGGGGCTACGGCCTAGGGTCTACGGCGCCTACTACGCATGCGCCTGTGCAAGCGGCGCGGGGTCATGTCGGGTGACCGACTGCTGGACGCACGGACGATTAACGAGCAGCGGACAAATCAGCGTCCATTGCGGACCACGGACGTTGCGGACCACGGACGGTATCGTCGTCGGCTTCTCGCCTTCACGGCTGCACTCATACGTCATGGTCAAGACGTCCCAGCCTGCCGACGCTGTCACACAGTCAGAATTTGCTCGCCAAAAAAAAAAAAATGTTGTTCTTATGTTATCTTAAAGTGAAAGTACTAAATTAAATAATAAAATTCATCTAGAGAAGTGTCAATTATTATAATATAAAATAGATATGCCTTGAAATATATGCATAGTAATAAATTTAACACTATCCATTTCCTATCATAAACACACTGCATGCTTGAGATGCGGGAGTATGAACCCAAAAGTATCTGAGAGCAAGTATTATAAGGTGTTTGAGTCGGCTGGACGAGCTCCACGTAAACAAAAAAAAAAAAATGCCACATTAGGAGAGAGATTGTAGAGTAGCTGCTTAGCTCTTCGCCGATGAAATCACAGGATATGAGACAAAAAGCCTGCCTTACCGCTGAGTGCTAGCTGGGAGCTGGTTGTTTGTTCTCGTGTGCAAGGCGACAACTGTAGAGTATTAATTGTTTGTTTGTTCGATGCAGCTCATCTCCTAGCCATCTATTATATGACATGGCAATTGCATTTAGCCAGCAGTGGGCTAAATCATAGTACTTGCTCTAACACAAGGGTATGAACACAAAATTACCATTAGCGGGAGTATTGTTAGATGTAGGATAAATTAGAGTCTATCTAGTACTTCCTCCATCTCAAATAGTATGAAATCTCGCTTTTCGAGGTAAGATTAGTGAGGCTGTGAAATTACGTATTTTCCCCTCCTTTGTCTTATTCCACGTGCTAGCAGTTCTGTTGAAACTTTGAGATGAGCCCTGGACATGCTTTTAGAGATGGAGGGAGTATGTACCTAGCTATATTGTGAAAAACTACTGCCTCCATCCATTTTTAATTATCATTCTTGCTTTCCAAGAACCAAACATGTTTAACTTTTAAATAATACATGGGAAAATAATTATGCTGTTCCACGCCAAAGCACAGATATCAGGCCAACCCAGTCTTACGGGAGTCACACTGCCGCTGTGTACGGGAGTCACACTGCCGCTGTGTATTTGTGGGGCAGTTTCAAAGGTTTCTCGACCTATATGAGAAGTTTTTTTTCTTAAGTACAACGCCCAGGGCTGTCTTACCACCGTGGGTATTATTTTTTAAACTGTGTCATATAGTCTATATCATTAAATTTATAATTAAATATATTTTTATAATAAACTAATTTGAGTTACAAATATTGCAAAGTATTTCTATAAACATGGTCAAACACTAGAAAGTTGGAAAAATGGATAGAGGAACTGCTAACTAAAGTTATGATAATCAATTCGAAAAGCGCATTTATTTGTTTGAAAAAAATCTAAATTTTGCACATCCTTAGTGCCTACAAATATGAAATCAAACGCAACGATGTGAGATGCAAACTCACTATTGAATAATCTTGCAAATATAATAAATTTCAAGTGCATTTGCTCTAAAAAGACTAAAATACAAATTTTCGTTATGTTGTCTTCTAATGCACATGCATCTAAAATATGTGATTTGAATTATTTTTTAGTTGTATTTGTATCCCTACTTCTTCAAGTAAGTACATACTATCTTCATGTACCTATTATATTGGGTCAACCAAAATATGTTCTCATGGATATCTGTAAATTGAAAATATTTTGGTAAACCAAAGTATGTTTTTTAATCAATTTCTATGTTCATGTACCGTTATCTGGTTGCCACTACATATTCCCCCTATAAGCTTTTTCTTTTCTTTTTCAATAATTGGTTCCATGCAAGGTTATCCTCTTTTTTGAAAATTTCATGGCTATCCTCGAGGAAACAACGGAACGAGCTGTATACAATTCTCTTTATTGTTTTTTTTTGAGTATTTGCCTTCTCCTTGTTCGAAGAAACCATGATTGCCCTGGATGTGCATATAACTGTTCGCCATTGACTGTTTGGATCACAGCCAGAGTTGGCCATGCCACACGAACGCCCGCCACAGTTGTGGCGAAGAAAAAGCTCGCCTCCGCCTCGCCACAGCTGCCACCAACAGTGCATGCAACACGACAGCTTTATGGAGCAAAACGATGGACGAGCGGATGGTGGCGGCCAAAAATAAGAACTCAACCAAACAGGAACGTGGGGGACTGTGGTCGCCACGTATAGGCGAGGCAGGCCGTGGCGGCATCCAGACGAGTGCGCATAAACCAGACACTCCGCAGGTCATTTTGATAAAGTATGTCTGCTCCCTGTTTTCGGAAAATGTTCGATCGGTGTGCCTTCGATTCCACGGCAAATCCATGGCTCCAGCCTCCGGCGACCTGGCAATTGGATAGGAACGGGGACGTCAAAACCACACTAGCGCGACTGCCGCCGCTCAGCTCAGCCCACGTCAAGGAAACGCCGTACCGCACCCACGTCTCCGGTCTCCCGGCCTTCCGATCCACATCCATCGCCAGTCGCCGCACGGGCCTACAGTACCTGGGTCCCTTGCCTTGATGAGCGGCGATACGACCCACACCCCACCAACCTCGCTGTGCGGTGGCGGTCCCCACCTCGACACCGCCCGTGCTGTCCCCCACCCCACGACACGCTTCCTCCCACGTGAACCTGCGGCCAACGGACCCATGACACGTCGCGCGCCGGCGGTGTGCGGGTTCACGCGTCGTCCTCCTGACCCATGTACGGAGCAGTAGCTACAGTATCTGACTGTGGGAGACGGCGCGGTACCGTCGTCTGTGTGTGTGAGCACGTCGTTTTGCTCCTGTCTGCGCCACCTTTTATTGCTCGCGGCGAGTAGACGACAAAACAGTCCGAGGGAAAAGATAGTAGACGACAAAACAGTCCGAGGGAAAAGATACTAGCGGAGTACTATTACAGGGATGCTAGTTTCACTAGACTCGTAGGTCCCATGCGGACCCAGCAGCGTGGAAAAGTTGCTGCCCGTTCGGCGCCGCGCGCTTGCACGACGTGTACGGAGTAGCAGGCTGGCAGGTTCAGGCACCACTGCACCGGCCGTCAGCTGTGTGGATGCGGAATTGCCCGGACAGAGCTCTGGTCTCAGGACGCTGGACACTTCAGAGCCTCAGACGGTGTGGCGTCATGACGGAGGCGACGGCGGGAGAGTTCACATGGGAATGGAGAGGCGGGGCGTGGTGTGCGGCGTGCACAGCAGCACAAACGTTACTGGAGGCAGGACCACTGGACCAGTGGAGTGGTCCCGGCAACACATGGGCGTGCCCAACGCGACACGCTGTCGTGCTGCTCTAGGTGCCACCTCAGATCGAGGTCCACATCACAGCGAATGACAGCCTCGCAGACTGTCAGATTAGCCTGCAGAGGCTGCGGGAGCCTCGTCTGCAAAAGTTCGGAAGCCACTAGTGTAGCGAGCATTGGGAAGAGAAAGGCAGCTGTGACGTCAAAAGAAGGATACTATGCTGCCGTCAAAGATAAAGAAACGGTGATTGGGACCATACTGGACCAGTGGAAAATAACCTTGATTGGTCCTACATGGATCAACAGGGCGCCCGCGTTGGCCAATGTCGCGGCGGCTGGGCCGTGCTCCGACCCCGCCACGTCCAAGCCCACCGCCACCGGCCATCGTCGCTCCGGACCCAAACCCAATATCCTCTTGCAGCTGTTACAACCCGCCCCATTTCTCGTGGCTGGATGCATCACAGATGCGTAGGAGTAACAAAAGCCCGACCTGCTCTCCCCCGTGCTCTCCCACAGTTTCCATTCTCCTGCCTTGACCAAACCAAACACGAAGCACGTTGCTGTAACCACCAAGCCCTACACCAGTAACACCACCCTCCTCAGCTTTCGATCCCAGATGGATCCCACGTTACGGGCAGTACTGGGCCACACCGGAGGAGACGGCGGCAGCGGCGGGGCGAGGGGAGTAGGAGGTGGTGGCGCCTCGCGGTACAGGGGCGTGAGGAAGCGTCCGTGGGGCAGGTACGCGGCCGAGATCCGCGACCCGTGGAAGAAGACGCGGGTGTGGCTGGGCACGTTCGACACCCCCGTGGAGGCCGCCCTCGCGTACGATCGCGCCGCGCGCACCCTCCGCGGCGCCAAGGCCAAGCCCAACTTCCCCGACCACGACCACGCCGGCCAGCAGCATGGTCACCTCCATCTGGCGCCGCTCCTTGGTCAGCCCCCGCCGCAGCACCCCGTCTCGTGCGGAGGCGTCGCCTGCCCTGCTCCGTGGCATTTCGGCTACTTGCGGGCACCGACAACGGCCGCGGCTCCGCTTCCCCGACTGCAGGTGCAGCGATGCCGGCGCTGATGACAACCGAGCCACCGTCAACGGCGCTGGAGTTGGGCTGCGGAGAAAGGTGCGGCGGCCTCCCCTTCGACCTCAACGAGGCGCCGTCATGCTGATGCTCGATCGGACTGTGACGAGGCTGCAGTGCCAAAGGGGGCTGGGCTGGGCTGGCTGGCAGAGTAGTGGGGGTGCACTGGTCCGGCTAGCTGTACATAGCTATTTAAGGAAAGCTTTAGGCATGTCTTGCTGGGCTCGCTCCTTTGTTTTCGTTTAAGCGTTGCCATTTCTGGTGCCCTGCGTCGGTAATTGTGGAGCGGATGCTGGTTTCACCGCGGTAAGAGGGAGGCACGAGGCAGCAGTACTAGGGTTAGGTTGGGCTGGGTCCTTGGTGCTGTGCTGTTGGTGGCCTTCTCCACCGACGGCGCGCCGCGACGATGGCGTGCGCTCTCGTGCGGTCGCCGTGCGCGCTGCCCACAGGCCCAGGCTGCTCTACTTTGTCGGTCAGGCGCCTGCCGCCCCGGTATTACCACCTGCACATGCGCTCTTTCATAATGCGCATGCACCAATCCACTGCGACAGCTGAGTGTAACGTCGTGCACATGGTTTACGGACATGTTTAGCATGCTTTACGGTGCTATAATTAGCCGTGCAGTGAGCTAGTACGTGACATGTTTATGCTTTACAGTGCTATAAATTAGCCGTGCGAGACGGAGTGTTTCTCTACCGAGTACTACTACTACTCCTATGTCATGGTTGTGTCAGGTCAACGTGGGGAATTCAATGGCTTGCAGTGCCGTGAAACATTTTGTGGCTATCGATGAACCAGAAACTCAACAGAACTTAACGAATCCGAAGAGCACAGTAACAGTGCACGTTGAAAGCGGTGTGTGTGTGCGTTCTCCCACTCATAAAAGTAGCAAAACAAATCTCCATGGCCAACTTTTAATTGGACATTTCTTTAATTGACGCACCTGTGGCGGATCCAACCATAGAGCGACGAAGTTCGAGTTCCTCCTCACGCCTTATTTTTTTTCGAAAAAGTTCATTCATTAACATCAACCAGCCAATATATCGAAAGGATATAGAAGGAACGACTGTTCCGATGCAAAAGCACAAAAGACTTACCACAACAAGAGACACAAACTAATCCTGTCGAAGTCCTTGCGCTCCTTGCCAATCCAAACCACTTCAACTTGATTCGAGGATGCATCATCGCAGACTCGCGAGCTTTAAAAGCTCCAAAGATCGCCGCTTCCGCGGAACCACGCATCACTGGCAAAGCCATAAACTTTATTGAATGTCGGCCGGGAAGATCCCCGACACCCTCGAACTAGAGCCTCTCATCTGCCACCATGGCCAAAAAATACGAAGACCCTGCCACCTACACCAATAAACCTTGCACCTAAACATGAAGACCTCCATATCATCGCTGCCCGACCACCAGTTGAAGCCACAAACGATAATCAACGAAGCGCAACAGGAGCCTCATCGGCCCATGGAAATGATAGAACCGCTTGACGCGCCGACTCCTGTACAATCCACTCCGACCGCACCATTGGCGCAGGAGGAACACACCATTGGTGGGAGGAAGAAGTCGGGGGAGATTATTCCACAACGCCGCCATCGCCTTCTCTCTTCGCCGACGGTGCCCAGAACAGCAAGCCACAGAGGAAACGACGTCCTCCCGGCATCTGTAAGTTTGTAGTCATTCATTGAAGTCTTGGATCTCACTAGTGTCACTTAAAAACTTTCGCTTACAGTTCTCAAAAAAAAAAAAAAAAAAAAAAAAAAAAACTTTCGCTTAGTTACTTGACGTGGAGCTCGGAATCTCACTAGTGTCAGTTAAAAAATATCTCACGAGCGTTTTCAACATAAATTCAGGAAATTTTGGTCCATAGTTCAAACTTTCGCTTACTTGACGTGGAGCTCGGAATCTTTAGATAGAGACAGCTAACGCTTCTGTGTTGTCAAAAACAAAAAAACGCTTCTGTGCCTCGCAACAGCAGTCTGCACGCACCATCCACGATAAAAAGGCCCAAGTTTGCGCCTTTGCAGGTGTCAAAACTTCGGAGCTCAGAGTATTGGGCTAGGCTGTCTCAACGCGGCGGTCTATATCTTGCTTCTTAAATGGGCCAACTTGTTGTTCCATGGATGCACCTAAATCAGGCTTCCTATCCAACAAAAAAAAAAAAAAAAAAACTAAATCAGGCTTCCTATCGAACAACAACAACGAAGAACGGGCTTTCATGGGTACATTGTTACTGAGTAACTCCTAAACTAAGTGCCAGTTTAGGATAGAGCGTCAGCTCTGAAACAAATAAACATGCCAGGTTGTATGAGTATGAATATATTTGTTTTTTAAAAAGATCTAGTTTAAATTATAATTGTAACTTTTCCGGATGAGTGAGTACTCTCGGAAGAAATCTCTACTTTATAATTTCTGTATTCAGCATGGTTTCAAGAACGAATGACATAAAAGGTCAGAAATCAGTGGAGAAAGAAATAGGAAAAAGTCTACATCACCCCCTCAACTATGGGTGGTGGACTACATAACCCCCAACCTATGAACGTGTAGATCTATATCACCTCCACAATTTGATTTTTCAACTTTTCAAAAACCAAAATTACCCCCCAAAAGCAGTTTTGAAAAATTATAGTAAATCACAGAGAAAAAATCGTAAAATGAAAAAAATCAAATTGTGTTAGACTCGAATGAGTAGATCTACACAATGAACATATAATATGGTATGCTTTAGTTCATTTTTTTGCTGCAGCTTTAAATTTCTGTTTTTCCTCATAGCTGTAAAAAAAATGTACTAAAAACATACCATATTATATGTTCATTGTGTAGATCTACTCATTCGAGTCTAACACAATTTGATTTTTCATTTTACGATTTTTCCGACCGGATCTGCTTCCCTCTCTGTGATTTACTGATGATTTTTCAAAACCGCTTTTTTAAATGTAATTGTGTTCTACACAGAATTAAAGAAAAAGAAAGATCTATTGGACTTGCGGTTTCAAAAAGCCTCGGGTATATAGTGTTCTAATTTCATAAATATGATGATAGTGTTGGTACTGAAGTATGTAATCCACCACACATACTGAATGAAGAGGGGGTGATGTAGACTTTTTTTTTCCTGAAAGAGAAATAGATAGAGTTGTGAGAGGGCCGACAAGGCGCGAGACATCAGAGGTGGCCACGGAGAATCCTATCTCTTCGGTCAAGGGGAGCTGCTGCAGGCAGGCAGTCAAAGCCGAGGCGGTGGATGATTTGTTTAAGGAGCGTGTGTCACGGACAGAAGGGGACACCTTCCGCGCGATCCGTACGCCAACGTACCAGTACTCCATGATGATTTTCTTGGCTGCAACTTGTGGTTAGGCCACCTTAATCACGTGGCTTAACCAAGCTAAATCCTTTTTGCTCAAAAGAAAAACCCAGGCTAAATCCTGGTCCAAACAAATTTACATGCTTTTCATTTTGTTTGGTTTTCACATTGGGTCCATCTTAGAGTCCAAGTAGCTCAAATTATTTCTTTTGTGAAACGGTGTGCAAAATGGTATACAAATCAAATTGGCATATGCATAGGTCACTCGCAAAAAATAAGTTAATTAAAACGTCCTCACCACCTCGCCTGATGAGCGTGCCAGTTTCTTCGAGGATGGCCGACACCGCCTGATGGCCGACAATTTCATGGCTCTTGCAATTTTTTGATTTTTCAGCTTTTCTCTTATATTTGTTCATTTATCTGTATGTTTATTTTGCCTCATCTACAAAACCTCGATGAAGGGGATCACCAAAATGCTGCGTACAGCTTTTTTGCTGTGATTTTCGTCTGGAAGAACTTTGCTCCTCCTCGAGTCAAGTTCTTCGCCTGACTATGCCTCACACAAGAGAGAATCAACTCTCGTAGTGCCCTCGCCAAGAAGAATGTGGTGGATGACTGTCGATTTTTGTCATTTTGAGAATATTTTGCGGGCAGCAGAGGAGACGGCCGATCACATCATCTCGGAATGCAGCTTTTTGTTCTGTATTCAGATTTGCTCCTTCTGGGCTGCAATCGGTTGGAACCCAGCAGACATTGCCAAAGTGAGAGAGCTATGGACCTCACAACCTCCACCATCGGTGCACAAGGACGTTCTCAACACCTTGCTCCTCCTCCTGACTTGGGAAATTTGGTAACACCGAAACGAAAGTGGTGTTCAGGGGTGCGGCTCCGGATATAGGCGGCTTGAAAACAGCTTGCAGAGGAGCGGTCCAGGATTGGAGGTGATGGCCGCCTCAAAAAACCTGCCGCATACCAAGGAAGAAGGAAACACTAGCTAGACATTGGAGACAATTGAATCTCATGTAATCTAAAACCCATCCCCATGCTAAACGATCTTGTTGTATCACGGGCCACTTATTCCGCCCACCGACTTGCCGGCATCCGTGGAATATAAGCGGTGGGGATGATTTAATCCCCCAAGAGTTCTAAAAAAAAAAAAAAAAAAAAAAAGTTCTCAAGCTGCACCACAACTTGGAATGACTTAGAAAATCAATAAAAAAATTTTTACTCACTATGTCTCAAAAAAGAGTGTCAGTTCAGAATTTCATATGTCTTATTCAAAATTTTATATTAATGTCATTTATTTTGTTATTACTTATTTCATCATTAAAGATATTTTAATAATAATTTATTTATTTTATTTTATATAAAATTTTTAAATAAAATTTTTAAATAAACATGATGTTAGAGCCAAAATATTATTATGGAGGGTGTATACCCGAGGCATCTGCTACTACTGCTGATGTCAAAGTAACGTTCATTAAACCCACCAATTGTACGGCTTAGCAATTGTATATGGTTGACACTGACGAGGCATCTGCTCTCAGCTGCCACGCACGTGCGCACGTAGCGCCCTTGTCTAGCTAAAGTCATCGCCAAAGCAACTTCCTGATCAGGATTTTTACATGCACATTCATAATTACCAGCCTCCACGCGAAACCGAGCCCGTAGTATAACGTTGTAGTTACACACGTCGATTGTTTTTGTTACCACAGCCTCCAACATGTGCTAAAATATAAAGATTTGAATTTATCCTAAACCGATATATTATGAATTTCATTATAAACTTATAGAAATAATAATTAAACTTACACTTTCAAGGTTCGACCAAGTAGCATCATTTGAGCTCATAATGAAATACGTTTCATGTTTTATTGCTTTGATAGATGTTAATACTCTTCTCAAAAAAACTAGAAATAATAGCGGCGTTGCCGCTTGTAGCCAGTGGTCACGGGTCATACTCTACAAACTATATCCATCCATTTAATGAATGGAGTTGTAAAATTATTAGAGATGGTACTCAGATCAAACAGAACATTTTTTTTTTTTCAAATCAATCTGTATTATATTGGAAGTTAGCAAACATTTTGTGCATAAATCAATGAGCACAGTACAGGTTTAAGCCAATTCTAGTTAGATACCTTTTCACTTCGAGTATCCTTGCCAGCGAATATTGGACTTGAATGAATCGTACAACACTTTGCTGTAGGCAAGTACGCAATTGCTACAAGCTAAGTACAAGTACTGTTGTAGGCAAGTACACAATTGCTACAAGTACTACAGCTGATGGTTCAACAACATAAAGATTTTCTGCGTAAATCAACGGGGACAGTACAGGTTTAAGCAAATTCTAGTTAGATATATCTTTTTAGTTCGAATATCCCTGCCAGCAAAAATTGGACTTGAATGAATCGGCCTATGTCTTGATGCATGCACATATATGGTGTATCTGTCTTCATGACCCTGAAAGTACACCCAAGTGGTTAGATTTGGTACTCATACACACCCAGCTGCGCAGGTGGCTATGGACATATCCTTGTTCTTATATGAGATAGTACGAAATTATTTTACTAATAGGAGAGAATATTAGTGCTACACGTTGAGACACAATCATTTAGTCAATTCTACGAGTTACTATGGGAGTCTCCTTGATCTAGACTGGATAACCAGGTCATGAATGCGAGGTAATTCAGTTGTGGTGGTGCTACTGCAAATTAAATTGAAATTATAATTGTTAGGCTATGCATGTGATATTATCAAATTAAATTGGCTTCATTTTGCTGGTTAAAAAAATGAGATATGGAAATAAGATGAATCAGCAATCACATATAAACAAAAGCTACCAATGTTTCCGTGCTTTTAAACTGCACCTAGCATGATTAGTAGCACTAAATTGAAGAACAAATGTTATTACCTTGAAGCAGTAGTGACCCAATGGAAGGCTGAAAATGTTGTGAACAACAGCACATATTTATTAGATCCAGTTGTGTCAGCTATCGAGGAACTGGATCTGATAACCGATATATTTTAGTAACCTCTCTTTTCATCAGTCAACTTTAGCATATTGATTATTGACATGGGACACTGTCATGTGAGCAAAAAAAATTGGTGATATGTATTAGTAGCAGTAACACCAGAGTTGGGAACGAAGATTGTAATGGTATATCAATGTAACTCTCAGATACAAATATTTAGTCAGAAAACATGTTAGCTACAATTTAATAAAGCATCATCTGGTAGCTCTACAGGAAAACACAGGATCAACATGGAAGTAGGTTTTTCTGTATGTTAAGAGAGTAAATAAAGATTTGGCATTGCAACCACTTAATTGATCCAATGCTGTGCTCATGTGAAGTCCATTTTGTATACATGCTGATATGTTATGTGTGCAGCAAAGTGTAAATATCATTAATTAGAAATGGAAGATGAGTGGTATTGAAATATACAGCATCTTGATTGTTCGCCTGGGCTTAGGCTTTAAAAAGACACATGTACGCCATTTTACCATCATTGAAAAGTATAGAAATGTTTGTTGTTGGTCACACTGCCACGGTCTAGACAATAGCACAATTTTCCAAGATAACTAAAGGTAAAAGCTTGAGCCATTGACCCCTCAATAACACTGCAGAGGCACTTGCCAAGAGATTCTATTTCCAAATTCACGGCAAAACAAACACGAGTGAATATAAGTGCATTTTGGAGTTGTAATTTAAAGCAGGTTACTGCAACTATTTTGAGTGAAAATAGTATTTGATAGAAGGTGACTTGGTCCTTTGCTGTATAGGTCATTAATAGATAAAGGTGTAATGGTATGAGATATTATAAGACACTGCATGGAGCTATGCTAAGAAAAATCATAATATGAAAGTGATAGTATTCTTCTTAATGAAATACACGTGAAGTCGTGTTCTTCTAAAAAAAAAAAAAGAAAGTGATAGTATTGTTAGCACTGGCTATGGCATAAGCAAGAAGTCAAAATACTTGATGGGCGTTCACATGGTACCTCCTCCATAATAAGATCAGTAAAGTGTCAATAGAACGAAACTGACAGCTACAATTACTAATGATAATTTCCTTGACAAATTGTCAGTTATATTCCCTTACAAGTTCCTTGAGATATCTAGCAACTCACTTATCCCTCAGTTTCATTCTATACCGATAATAATGACAACTTTTCATTCGCTATTCAGTTTCTTATTTCCTGATGACTTTTTTGCAGTGACAATCTTATGGTACTATACTACTACCCTACAAGAGGCTTATTTCAGAATTAATTTCAGAAAATGGATAAATATCCTGCTAACTAATAGAGAGAGAAAAAGACCTAGAAGAATAGGCCGTGTATCAACAGTAAAGACATAGTATTGGTAAAGCTTTTTAGGCTATGGGATGGGCAGATTGCATAATTGAACTTAATCTATCTATGAAGCTGAAATGCAGTATACAAGCAATAAGAGATGATTTTGTTATGAAAACAAGTACTTAGGTATATCAAGTCATTTCTTTGTGAAGATTTTCGAAGCAATACAAGGAATTAAGGGTGCAAATCTTTAGAGAAAACAAGTAGATTAATCTTCCTTGTAGCACCAACCTTGAGGCCGCCCTTAGTTTACCAATCTGCTGCTGCAACCTGCAGTGACACTTTGCATGCCTTCCTCAGCTATGATAGTTGACATATATAGAGATGAGAGAGCTTAGCTACATGGAATTGCAGCCATGTGGGTGTTGGAGAGAAGGGAGGGGGGCCTGAAAATACATAATAAATTTCTGTTAGAATAAGTAGTATTGAAATTGAAGGTACGCAAGTTCTCATAGCACCACATACAACAATCTGAGTGGCTGCACTCAAGAATCCTCTTGGTTTATGTGCAGGGCTAAAAGGATTAACAGTACAAGCTAATAAGAGATTGCAGATTGGTACTAATCCATACAGGAAGTAGTGATATTCATAATGTGTGCTCTATCTATCTACATGACCAAATCTTCAGTAGCTTCTTTATAGTTTGGTGTTTAGTATTGTACACTGAAAATCATGTCTTGTCTTACCCTATGCTAAATAGCCCACAACATCAGTTGCTTGACCATGCCACCAATGATACTGTTGCCGGCCAGGCTCAAGGGCCGTCGCTGCAACCTGCGCTGCCGGGGAGCCATGGCCTTATGTAACATGCATATTTAAAACAATATAAGGTTCTAGTCACCACTAATAATTAGACAATTCAGTTATGGTAGTATGAGTTAGTAAATAATATTCATGAGTTGGTATTTACATCCCTTTTTTTTGAGTTGTTAGTCGATTCTTTGTGATGGTTCCTGAAAATACATAATAATTTTTTGTTAGAATAAGTAGTATTGAAATTGAAGCAACACAAATTCTCATAGCACCATATACAGCACTCTGAGTGGCTGCACCCAAGAATCCTTTTGGTTTATGTGCAGGGGCCAAAGGGTGAACAGTACAAGCTAGTAAGAGATTGCAGATTGGTACAAATCTTCATTGCAGCTGGTAGATTGGCAGCATAGGAAAGTAGGGGAGGCGACTGGGACAACCGTGTTGTCATTGATTCATCTTGCGTGTCATGGTGGGTGAGGTACACATACGTGTTTAGTGAGTAGCTTGCCAAGGCATTTCGTCAAACACCTATTGTGCGTCGTCGACAGCAGCAAAGCAAAGCTATGCGTGTGCAGGCAGGCAGGCAGATCATACACGGTTGCTGCACAGCATTCAGGACCAGAAAACAATGGAGCGAGAAGGAAGGAGGAGCAGGCGAATTACCTGCTTCCGCGCGCGGCGTGTCCTCCAGCGATTAGTAAGCAACACGACGTCGATATGAGGATTAGTACGATGCTGGTGGTTTGGTGCGTGGTGGCTTCGATCGGCCGGTGCAACGATGGCTGGCGGCGTCACTGTGGTGGTGGTATTTGTAAGAGGAGCAGGAGCCGGAGGTAGCCGGAGGAGGAGAGGAGAGGCAGCCAGCAGGGACGGAGAAGAAGGTGGCGGTGGTGGGTTCGTCTTGTCATTGATTTGGACGGGGTTCGCTCGGCGGTAGCTTTCCTTTCCTTCCCTTTCCTGCTCTGTCTTGGCCCCCGCCCCGTCTCGTCACTGCTGCTCCCGTCGCTCGCTGACCTCGCCGGGGGCGACGAAGCCGCTTGTGGAGCGCGGCCTCGTTGAGGGCGCGGGCTCTGGTGTCACCATCGCGCCGCCGCCCCGTCCGCACCGAGCGCCGCCATGACCGGGGAGGGTGTTTGGGGGGGCGACCACCGCTAGCGCGTGCAGTTGTCGCCGCCCCGCCTGCGCCGGTGGTCGCCCGGTGTGCCGCCGCCTGGTGCATCGCCGGGTGGGGAGAGATAGAGGGAGAAAGGAGGGCGAGAGTAGAGAGGGGAGAGGACCGAAGAGTGATTTATCTAAAGGTCAAGGACTTTTTGCAAAATGCCCGGGCCTGGCCCGATCTGGGCCGTCCATACGCTCGATCGGACGGCCGTGAAAATACAGCGACGTGGCCACGCTGGCAAGCCCGCCTTTGGTGCCCAAATCGTAGGGTGAAAGATTAGTTAAATCTAGAATGGTTTGACTTTATAATAAATTTGGAACTACATAGAGGAATGAAGCAGATCTACTCCCTTCCGTTCCACAATAATTCTGGTCTTTTTCGACTCATATAAACCGTGTTTGGACTGCCGTCTTTATTCAAATTTTTTATGTAAATTATAAAACAAACAAAACGTCATTACAATAACTTTAGTGATTTAATAAGTCATAACAAAAGTGGTAATATTTATTAAAAAAGTTAAATAAAACGAGAGGCCAAACACAATTTATATGAGTCAAAAGACCATCAAAGTATTGTGGAACGGAGGGAGTACTTTGAGTTTTCTCTCATTCATGTTTGGCCGGGTACAATAACAACAGATCCAATAAAGGGGCTGGCATGGTTCGAGCCCTCCATACCACCTCCCGCATAATGCTGCTCCCTCTATATCCCCTCCATTTACCTTGAAGAAGAGGAAGAAGGATGAGAAAGAAGAGAGGAGAAAAAAAGGGAGCAAGCTCCTCCATGCGTTCTATGATGCCTCT
This sequence comes from Hyparrhenia diplandra, assembly GCA_015847255.1. Classification (NCBI taxonomy): domain Eukaryota; kingdom Viridiplantae; phylum Streptophyta; class Magnoliopsida; order Poales; family Poaceae; genus Hyparrhenia; species Hyparrhenia diplandra. The sequence goes on along the minus strand of JADLZK010004443.1, from coordinate 35,891 downwards.
GTCACCGAGTAGGTACAACAACGGAGGAATGAATGTGATGCTTTGAATTTGAAACACATGAAGCCATTTCCCACTCATAATTTATATGTACTCTCTCCTAAGGGATTGCAAATATTTTCTTCCCATTGTTAAGTTGAAGCTTGAAACTCTACTAAAATTTTATTCAAGAATTTGTCATTGAAATTATTAATAAGTTTTGTGTTCTAGATTACACGTCTCTTTATAGGATTTATCTATTTTCTTTCTAAAAATTCATCATGCAGCTAAAGTATATATATGCATGCATGAGTAATTAAAATACATTTGTAGGTTTCAGAAATCATAGAATATGTTCACTTATTAACAACTTGTATGAATGTAAAAAAAAATCAAACAAGAAAAAGTTCATTAAAAACAAGATATTAATATACATAACAAAAACTTATGGAAGTTCTCATTTAGATAATGTCATGACCTGAGACTGGGCCAAAGTGAGGTGGGCTAAAAAGGGCTTTGACGCGGTCGCCACCGCCCCGAGGGGGCTGGGCGGCCTATGAACAGGAGGGGCCGGCCGCCTGCGCCGCCGCCGGCTCTCCCCTTCCGTATTCGACTCTACTTCGTCTTCAAGTTAGGATTACCTTAGGACTTTTGGTGTGTAAAAGGAATATTCCAATCTATAAGGAAGGCCATTATTAAGAAATAAATAAATATTGCTTGTAAAAGATATTCCAATCGTATAAGGAAACCTTATAGAGATTTGCTTAGATTACAAGTCCCGCTAAAGGGCTATATAAGCAGAGGGCATGTAATCTCTTTGGGGATAAGCAAGCAATAAAAATAGTATATGTCTCTCGCAGCTCCGACCCCCCACCGCCGCCGCCCGCACCCACGCGCCGCGCCCCCACTTGGTGCGCGCACCGCCGCCGTGGCTACGCCGCTCCTCCCTCCCGCCGTGGCTCCCTCCCTCCTCGCTGCTGCCGCCGCCGCCGACGAGATCGCTGCCCGCTACGCCACCTCGAGCTCCAACGTTCGGCGATCACGTGTCGATTCGGGCCCAATCTAGTCGGGTTCCGACGGATAAGTTTATTTATACATTTAAATGCAAAGATTATGAAATATCTATATTGATATTGAAGCACTGTAATTTTTAATACAAATAGATAATTCATATTTCAAAACTTGGATAACTCAAAATTCATATGTCGTTTCTGCACTTATGCAAGCAATTATTTGGCTGATCTGATTTTTAACTGATTTCAGCTTGTTCAATTGTATTATCTGAAAGAGAATAAACAGGAACAAACTGAAACAAGCACAAGCGGTCATGAATATTTTTCCTAGCTATCGGTGAATGTTTCTATGTAAACAGCTTTCTTGACCGTGGTCAGAGCTGGGAGGAGAAAAGCTGGCGTGTCCCGATGCAACTACGACTTTTGACGTGCAGGCATTATATGCAACTGTTACCGCTTTTGACCCCCATATTGCCGCTGTCGCTTAAGGCTCCTTAACACACAAGCTTTCTGCTACTGAAAAGAGCGTGCACGGGGCACAGGCAACACAACCTGTTTCATCGGGTTTTTTTTATCTTATTTAACTGGCTTGAAGCCTTGGGCGTGCACATCAAGATTTTGGTTGCAAAAATCTCGCAGACTTAATTCACCTCTCATTGAGCAATAATAACCTCACTCATAATGCAAAGTTTCACCACAGGTTTCATAAATCACGGTGCTAGCGGAATGAAACTCAATCTCTTTTTCAACGTGGATTTCACACAGTTTCCAAATCATTGGAAACAACGCTCAAACGTTTCACCATGGTAAAATATTTTTCTTCTCTCTCTTCAAAGTTTAATGCAAAAATGTGAGTTTGTGCTGATGTGGCACCCTATTTAATATGCATGAAATCTCTATGAAACTCTCATTGAGGCTTTGGCCTTATACCTGTCACCGGATGTGCTCGTATATTTATCCGACTGCCATGCTAGGCCAAGGTGCTTGGTGCGATCTCGACGCTTGATCACCTCCCCCTGTCGGCCTTGCTACCTCTTGTCCTCTCCCCCTGTCAGCCTTGCTACCTCTTATCCTAAGGCCCATCTTCTATGCTCGATGGACCTCCTAGCTCCAAATCTACAATCCTAGGCTCTAGTAGTGACTATAAAATCAGGAGGATCTTGTTGGTTAGTGTGGTCGCACAGGGTGGATCTAGCGGTGGATGGGTGAGGCTCAAGCCCCTCTTACTGCCTCCATGATAATGGAGCCCCTTCTTGAGCTCCTCCTAATTTTTATAGACCCGAACGAGAGAAAAGAAGGGGGCCTAGAGATTGGACAAGATTTTGACTTTCTCTTCTATCAAATCCTAGATTAGCCATTAGCCACACACCTTCCACACTACTAAGGACATGTTTAGGTTTGAAAGGTTGTTTGCATGGCTATGAAAATATTGTTTAGATGTTCGATCAGGTCATTAGATTTAAGCTTTCCTTGTCCCACTCTGAGTCCTGGTCCTTACCTTTAGGGTTATTTACTTGAAGACTCACCCATGGTGATGGCAGATTGGTAGTGACTCCAACCTTTACACCCACTCTCTGAGAAATTGGTATTTTTCATATCTAAGAGTGGCTTTATTACAAAATTGCTATTCTCATTGTGTGTTTCGCAGAATTGTCATGTACATAGCACCTTGTTTTCCATGTCATTCTCTCTCCTTATATCATTTCATTTATCTTTTCCAAAAATCATGCACCCAAAAAGATGATCTTGCCACGTACCTTGCATGGTCACTAGTATAAACCGGGACTATGTATATACATGACTTAAGTTCACCCGTATAAGTTTGAAAATCCCACATTTAGGCGTGGAAAATATCCATTTTTTCTCATTTGCCCCCTCCTCTAAATGTGGATGGACGAGGCACCCGCCAAAACCCTCGCATCACGACTCCACGTACGGGCCATGTATGCCTTCTAACCCCTCTTATTGCTTCATGCTCCTTGGCGGAGTGGTATACACTCTAGTAGTCAAAGAACATGTGCTATAAGTTTGACATTTTGATCTGAAGTTTTGGCTTCAAATTCATCTTTGATATGAAATCATTTTAGTTCTGACCTCCAATTCAATACGTTTAGAAATTTCAGTTTTGGCAATTATCGTATGAAATCTTATTGTAATGCATTGGAAGGCAAATAAGCTATCGTCAAAAAAAAAAAAAAAAAAAAAACCCTGCATGGTTTCTTGTTTGAGTCAACAAACAATATCTTCTAGTAAAAAAAATAACACCTCATATTAGATTTGTTTTCTTCACCACAATATAATAGTGTACCCAATTATATGCAAAAATAATTGTAATATATTTCCAAGCATGGTCTAACTCGGGCAGTTCGTCATTTTCAAACACGCGAAATGCAAAGAGATGTGAATTGTGATATACGAGAAAAGATAATGTTTTGAACTCCATGGGCCATCGGCTAGGCTCTGCGGCAAAAACAAATTTGTTTGGTTTTGCGTATCCGCTTAGCCCGGCTCTACGGCGTGCAAGATCCCCCCTCCCCTCGGCCAGGGCTCTAGAGGAACACAGAATTGGTTGTTCCTGCCGAGCCGGGCCTCGCTTGGTGTAGGTAATTAACCATCTAATGATGCTATTAATACAATATTAGCACATATTAAATTATATTAACATATTTTGATTATATTAAGGAGTAACAAGATAAACTAAGAGCTATGAGATAAAAGTTTCCCATAATAAAGATCTCGGTGATGATTGCTTATACATTTTTTTTATCTCATGGAACCCATCCTATTGGGAGCAACCAAATAAGATCTCAAAATAACATGGGTCGTGCAAATAGGCAACCAAACACCATTCTTACATGCATTGGGTTTGGCTAATGAGAGCCAGACTCCTCCCATGCGAGCCTGGCTAAGAGCAAGCATTACGGTGGGCGGTAAGCCGACTGATATCTACGTGGAGGGGAGAGAAACGAAGAGAGAGAACGGGATCGGGGTCTCGCGAAGCGCCCGTCCAAAGCCGGCGAAATGCATGCATCTTACCGTGTGATTAATCGAGATTTTTTTGAGAGAACACGAACGGCCGAGCTTTGCCAGCTGTGCATTGAAAAATAAAGGGACCGCCACCGGCGTGTGATGATGTGACGATTGTTGCAGCCGATGGTAGCGAAATCATAGGGCTTTGTTTGGCGGGGCTCCGGCTCCTCCGAAGGAGTAGCTTCTCTAGAGGAGCCGAAGCCATTCTCAAAAACGTTTGGCAAAAACGCTCTATTGGAGCCATTGGACCATCGGCAAGCTAGGAGCCGTCGCGGCTCGTTTTTTGAGGCTTCTCGTTCCTGTGCAAAAATGGGTCCGGCTCTTAGATGGCCTCATGTGAAGTCGTTTTCAAATGACTTCGTTTGGCACAGCCCTGCAGGTTTGGGAGTCAAGCCTTTTCCTCGAGCCCCCGCCAAAGAGGCTCATAGTCCTTGCTCTAAGGGCAAGGCCAATGGGGCTCTGAAGTGGTAGTGGTTCTAAGACAAATAAAGTGATCCACATAGATGAGGAAATATTGAGACTACTATTTACACAATGCAAAAGATTATTCTTGTGGCCAGACATAACCTTTTTGCTTTCATCACGCCACACATTTATTTCCTCTCCCTACTTTTTCAAAGATGGATATCTTCTCTTTTCTTAAGACACGTAGCTTCCCGCAGTTCACTACGACAGAATAGAAGACATACTTTTTTTATCCGATCCTACGCGCCACTTGAGGCTTAAAAGTAAAAAGCATGCATCGGGGAAACCCTAAGTTGATATGCGAACCAAGCAGCAGGGCGTATGCCGCGGCAAGTACGAAGTCCATTGATTAGCAGGACAGACACGAATAGTAGGTTGGGGCGGTATAGGGACAAAACAGTCACTTTCCATTCCGAGCTTGTAGCAATGGCATTGAGGTAAATACGTACTTTTCCACGGTCCAGGCCTAGGTACAGGGAAATTGACGAGAGCACATCGTGCTGTAATTAGAAATTTTGTTTTGTTTTCCACAAGGGATTAAAACTACGAAACAGACATTAATTTTTCTTTTAAAAGCGGAGAACTGCTGTCTGGAAATTCCCGCGCTAGCGCTGCCTCCCTCTCTAGCGGTCTCACTCAACCAGGAGGAGGGCTGGCAGAGGTTTTGCTCGCGTTCGTTCGTGGTCGTCGTCGCATGGTCGCACCGCAATACCGAGGCGGGCGGCGAGCCCGGCTGCTGCAGCGTGGCGTGGCATGGCATGGGTGAGCCGAAGGAGCGGGCAAATAAAGCTGGGCATAGAAGGGGATGGGGACCCGGACGGGCCGCTTTTACTTTTGGCGCTGCAACTTCTGGCTGGGCCAATTCTCAGAGACGAGGAAAAAACCACAAAACATGCATGGGGTGCCGTGAGCCACCACGGACCGGCCCCTCTGCGTCGCTGCGCTGCGAGAGAGAGTGCGGCAGCGGCAGGGGCCGTCGCCTTTCGGTTTACCCTACCCCTGCCCAAGTTAAAAACAGCAATCAGAGAGAGACAGGCCGCAAACGGAGAGGGAAGGGGGAGGGCTTAGCCTCACTCTCTAGCTAGAGCTAAGCTAGTCTCTCAGCTCAGCTGGGGTGGGGAGAAAGACCAGACCAGACCAGGGGAGAGGAGGGCGGGCGATCGATCAAAAAGGTTACCGGCCGGTCGGGTAGCAGCTAGCTAGCTAGCTGCTATAGCCGCCGAGCTCCATCCATCCGCCGTAGGAGTATCTGTTTTTTACGGCGACGCGGACGCGGGGAGGAAATAACAAGGGCGGGCGAGGCGGAACTGAAGCAGCGAGCGAGGGCGAGGAAATGGTGGGCTCCGGCGCGGCTGGGGGCGGAGGAGGGGATCACGCGCGGAGCAAAGAGGCGGCGGGGATGATGGCGCTCCACGAGGCCCTCCGCAACGTCTGCCTCAACTCGGACTGGACCTACTCCGTCTTCTGGACCATCCGTCCTCGCCCGTATGCCATGTTTCCTCCTGCTGTCCCTCCGTCTACCTACTACTAGAGAGCTCTATTATCATCTGTCTCCTTGCTTGTGCATGCAGGCGCTGCCGCGGCGGCAACGGGTGCAAGGTCGGCGACGACAACGGCAGCCTGTGAGTTGTTTAATTTCCTTGCATTAATTCCTCTAATTTCCTGTCCAACCATGCATTAGCTATATGCTTTGACCATGAACAAACTGTAATAGGATGCTGATGTGGGAGGACGGCTTCTGCCGGCCACGCGTGGCGGAGTGCCTTGAGGACATCGACGGCGAGGACCCCGTGCGCAAGGCCTTCATCAAGATGTCCATCCAGCTCTACAACTACGGAGAAGGGTGGGTACTGGGTAGGTGATGCAGGTGCAGCATGCCATGCCGCAGTCGATCGACTCGACTTCCATGGATCGATCCAGTCGTCGACTTGCAATTTCTTTCCACCACCCCGGCTTAGCTGTTAGCTTACCTTAGCTTAGCTTAGCTGCTGTAGCTAGTAACTAGCTACGCTCCACGACGACGACCGTAGGAAGGTAGAAGCAAGCTGACGACCGTAGGAAGGTAGAAGCAAGCTGTTTGCTGCAAATTGATAGACAGTGCACGGCCGGCCGCCTGTAATTAGCCCGGCAGCTTGGCGCGAGACCGTGCCGCTGGTGTTCCCCTGTTCTCCGATTAGGACCAAGAAACCCTGTGCGTGCGTCGAGTGTGATTGACGCACGCTAACAGTCGAGCTCCTTCATTAGTGCCGTGGTAGCAGCAGCTTGATTTGGACGGAGGAGAGAGACAGAGAGAGGAAAGGAGAGGATGCCGCCGGGCCGGGATGGGATGGCTGCGTGCGCTTTCATCTTTTCACTTTGTTCTGTCCCGGCCATTCTTACCGCACAGAGCTAGCTTTTCATAATACCCACTCCCTCCAGTTTTTGTTAGATTAATTAACCGGCGTACGTCGTGGTACTACTAGTTGGTAATTAGCTTAGGCTGGGTGTAGGCGGTAATTATGGTGTGGTAGTGTAGGTGAGGTTAACACGTACGGCCGGCGAATTTTCAACTAGGCGGCTGCTGCTTTTTGCGTGCGAGGACTTGCGGTGTCACGTGAGGGACACGTTGGTTGGAGTGGGGCGGTGCCTCGTGAGGCTTAAACAATCCCCTGCGCGTCAGTCAGTGGGTTAAACTGCCGGATCAACTTGTGATTAACATATTCATTCACGATTACTTACGCTACATCCACAGCTAGATGCTACACGGCATCAAGCAAGTCCTTTGATTTGATTTGATTTGATTTGAGAGGACGATTAATTTGATTTGAAAACAAACATGGTCAGAGGACGATTAGCTGTCTGTCAGTATTTTCTGTGTGTGTTTTGTGTGGTCTCTTTGCAGTTGAGCTTTTGGGGCATGCATTGCATGAATCATGAATGATGTGGTAAGACAAGGACTGATGGGGTTAATTTGATTTGGTTTGGACCCTCCTCGCTCTCCTGCATGCAGGTTGATGGGAAAGGTGGCCTCTGATAAATGTCACAAATGGGTGTTCAAGGAACCTTCTGAATGCGAGCCCAACATCTCCAACTACTGGCAGAGCTCTTTCGACGCAGTACGTACCCCGCCTCTGCACCCTCTCTCCCTTTCTCTTTCTGCAGTCGCTGCCCCCCTGCTTTCGTGGTACTACTAGCATGCATGAACGGGCAGCTCCATCCCTGCTCATCAGACGATGTGTACTTACAGCAAGCTAGTGGCATAGTGCTGCCATGCCATGCCATGGCGTGTACGTGTTGGCATGGGCCAGGTGCACTGGTTCACACACACACAGGACGTACATGCCGCAGCGTGGTGGTTTTGGAGTTTTTACTTGCATCCATCCTTGCACCTGCAATGAAAACAGCAAAAGGATAGAGACACCACGCAAGCTGCAATGCTGCGTGCTGAGCTGAGCTCTCAGGCTTTGCATCAGATGTACTCTGCTCCACGAAAAGAAGAGAAGAATTGGATGCTCCTTGCATCTGATCGAGTAGCAATCGCCTGTCACCAAGAATTAACGCCACGACACGATCGCACTAACCTTTATTCCTCCCTGGCTCTTACCCAATTCCCTCGGCTTTTGCTTTTGCAGCTTCCTCCGGAATGGACCGATCAGTTCGCATCAGGCATCCAGGCAAGAGCTATTACCCACAGTAGCTGTGTGATTATCTGCCGAATTGGAATTTCCATCTAATCAATCTATGAATAATCTTTCTGCAGACCATAGCCGTGATCCAAGCCGGGCATGGCCTCCTGCAGCTGGGCTCTTGCAAGATTGTGAGTGCCAATTCAAGGCCACCTCTTTCTATGCTTTGACCTTTTGTTTGTCGTTTTCATTTGGTCGTGGACGACGTGGACGTCTCAGCGTCCGTCTCACGGAAGCCAGCCTTTGGTAGGGCAGGCGCAGTAAGCTATACTAACAGCGACGTGACACACGCAGATACCCGAGGACCTGCACTTCGTGCTGCGGATGCGACACATGTTCGAGTCACTGGGCTACCAGTCGGGCTTCTTCCTCTCCCAGCTCTTCTCGTCGTCGCGGGGCGCCTCGCCGACGCCGCCGTTCCCGCTCAAGCAGCCGCCGCCTCCAGCCGCCGCGCGCCCGCCGCCGCAGCTCTTCAACTGGCCGGGCCACCAGCCGCCGCAGCTCCCGTCGCCCGGAGCGTCGCCGCTCTTCCCGCCAGGCCCGGGCGCGTTTCATCACCCGTCGTCCGCGCGGCCAATGCCGCCGTTCCCAGGCAAGGACGAGGGCCACATGTTCCACCTCCCACCGGCGCACCATGGCGGCAGCGCCAAGCCACCGCACATGGACGAGCAGACGTTGGGTGCCGCCGGTAGCGAGGCGCCTGATGGCGACCTCCGGTGGCCCAACGGGCTGTCCTTCTTCACCGCGCTCACCGGGCGAGCGGACGACGCCAAGCTGCTGTTCGGTGGCCCAGCTGGCAGCGCCGCGGACGACGAGAAGGCGGACAACGCGCAGACCGGCCACGGCGGGGCCGAGAACGTGGAGGAGTACCTGAGCCTGGAGAGCCACTCCAACAAGGCGAGGAAGGTGGAGAGCGCCGCCCAGAGCACCAAGTTCAAGAGGAGCTTCACGTTGCCCGCGCGGATGAGCTCGTCCCCGTCCCCGTCCCCGTCCGTGTCGGCTTCCACGGCGCCGCCGCCGCCGCCGCAGCAGCAGCAGCAAGGGAATGGAGTACCGAGGGCCGCACGAGGGCGGCGTCTACTCGGACCTCATGGAGACGTTCTTGGAGTAGCTAGCTAGCTAGGTCCGTACGTACGTAGCGTTCTTGGAGTTCCATGTCACCACGACAAGCGTACGCTTTTGTTTCCCATCTCCCAAGCTTTGTTTCAGGTTTGGAGTTTTAATCGCATAATATGTTTAATTAGATTTTTTTTTTTTTTCTTCATCGTGTTTTCCCTCTTCTGGTAGTTGTCGTAGCTGCTCGATCGTAATGCAAAACAACAAAGAACTTGATGGATACATGCATGGATCGATGCATGCATGCAAAGAAGGGCATGAGTCTGCTTCCATGATGGCTGGCAATTCTACGGTGCAACCGCCATGATGGCGAGGTACAATGATATCCAACACCCAATAATATGGGCTTTTCGCGCCAAAAGCTATCTTGGTCACAACACTTTTGCCCACCTACTATTGCCCAGGCCAGGCTCCGTTCTGCACCGCATTTCTGTCGTACCAGCAGCATGCACACACAGGCAAGAACGATACCATCTCAGTCAAACCTTGCTCAAAATCAACCAAACACCATGGCATAATTTCATTTTGCATGGATTGTATTAACACTGTCCACACACCAGTGTCCATGGCAGTTAACCTGCTCGTAATAGGTGTATAAAATCGCGTACGGCACTATCTAGCGTTGCTGGTAACAAAGAGATCGAGTGGTACGTCTACGTGTACTCCTACGTTTTGGCAATCTTTTACACTTGATTTGACTCATATGAAGCGTGTTTGACCTCGTCTTATTCAATTTTTTAATAAATATTACCACTTTTGTTATGACTTATTACATCACTAAAGATATTGTAATGACGTTTTGTTTGTTTTATAATTTAAATAAAAAATTTGAATAAGACGAAAGTCAAAACACGCTTTATATGAAATAAAAAGCAAAAATTGTGGAACGGAGGGAGTAGTACGTGCATCGTACGAACGTGTCATGGGGAGTTCTCCATGAAATGATGAGGAAGTTGGAGTGTCCGAAGAACTGGAAGCACATATATATATATACTAGTAGTTTCCAAGGGAAAAGGAGATGGAAAGAATAGCCGGAACGCATGCATTCCCTCTGCACGCGACAGAGAAAGTGATAGTGATTGTGCCGAAACACTCGATTGCCTGCTTCAGTTCGCTCGTCTCGGTGTGTGTGATGCTTATTTGTTCATGCATGCATGGCATGCAGTCAGATTGGTTGCGTGCAATTTCCCTGCAAAATTATATGAAGAACACTGGGTAACGTGCAATTAGATTAGTTCCCAGTTAGCACAATGTCACACGGTTGCATTTCATCGCTCAAATGCTCGTGCAAATGCTGAAAAAGCTATGGATCGATCAGATCTGGTTACCAATTGTTTATGCGAACACATGGTTGATTTAGGTCACATGTGTTTAGTTTTGTGATGGAGTGATTGTCAACGGTCAACATTCTTCCTCTATTTTCTTTTTATCCTTTTTGCTTGGCTATGTTTCACCGGCATACGTGGAGTGTGTCAAGACGTATCTCTTGGTTCGTGTTGTGCGGGTGTTGAGCTCGGAGATGGTAGGCGACGGAGAGGTGAAGGTACCAAGGAGGACGTCTTGGGCCGATGGACCGCGGAGGTGAAGGACGGACGTGAGGCTTGGACCGAGGGACCGGAGTGCGGGTGGCTAGCCATGGTGGGCGACTTCCGGGACATCGACGGATGCAAGAGGGCGGCGGGGACCGTGTCGATCGGGTCAAGGCGGCGGCGTGCGAGCGAGAGGCGGGGGAGCTCGGATGACTTGGCGACTTCGGGCGGTCAAGACGGCGGTGACACGTGTCGAGGAGGTTTGGTGGTTTGTCCTCAAAACCATCGGTCGCGCGGGTTTAGTGGTTTGGGCCTCAAAACCACGGGCGCGGGTTTCGCGGGTTTGGGCCTCAAAACCCGAAGTGTTCCGGGCCACGGACGGAAGGATTCGATGCGGGCGGCATCGGGGAGGTTGCGTGGAGGCAAGGCTACCGATGAGGAGGCGCGGTGGCCGTCGGATCGAAGATTACCCGAGTCGACCGAAATAGCCTTAGGGTTACAAAATCGACTCATGTATCTTAGGGGTAGTTTAGGCGGGAGGGAATTAGGGCTATATAGCGCGAGGCATACCCCTTCATCCTCTCTTGCCTCTCATTTTGCATTTCCTAGCTTAGGGTTCCAAACCTTGGTGTGAGAGGTCCACCGTTTGTATCGAATCGTTTGAGCAAGGGCTAGCTCGAGTAGCCCATCACATGGTGACGCGTTTGGAGTGATTCGATCGGTGTTCATGTCCGATCTTGTCTTTGTGATTTTTGTTCTTCACTTGTTCTTCCCGAGTTCATCCTCTCCCCCTCTCTACTCTTTGCGATTTCTTCGTTTTGGCTCCGTTTGATCTCGTTTTTCTTGTTTTGATTCGTGCTAGGGCGTGAGAGGATCCTTTCCACCAAAGGATTTACTCTAATTCCTCACGAGCACGTAGATCGGGCAAGTTTTGGATCAAACTCGGTTTTTGGTGTGTTCTTCGCGAGATCTGAAATTCCTCTTGATTCGCTCCATCAAACTTGAAATCTCTTGGTGGGGAAATGGTCACCTACATGCCTAGATCATCTAGGTTGAATCTTGTGACCTGAGGTTTCAATTGGAGAGAGTTCTTGGCGATTTAGTGCTCGGTTCTTGAAAATCGCTAAGAAATCGCGGGTTTCTCTCTTACGTTCGCGGGTGTCCGTGTGTGTTGCAATCGGTCTCGCTTCTTGGGTTGCAATCGATGCATATTGGGTTGCAATCGGGTGTCGCAATCCATCTCTTTTTTCGTGTTGCAATCGGTCTGTGTGTTTTGTGTTGCAATTTGGCGAGGCGGTTCGGGATCGGACATCGACATGTCTGCATTACCCTCGAGAGTTACTTCTCGTGACCCCACCGTCGGTCCCATTTACAATCGGGTTTCTAGTTGTGTTGCAATCCACTTGCATTGTGTGTTGCAACCGACGGCGGTCGGGATCGGACATCGGACATGTCTGTACCTTCCGGAGAGTTCTTTGCTCGTGATCCCCCGACGCCTGGACTTGTTGCAATTCGGCTTCCAAAGTGTGTTGCAATTCTTACGCATTTCACGTTGAATTTAGCATCTTGTTCGCAGGTTGTATGTCTTGCTTTGAGGGGCGTGAGAGCCAAGGACTTGAATTTCGAAAGAAATTTTGAGGCTCCTATTCACCCCCTCTAGTCGCCGTTTCGGTCCTTCAATTGGTATCGGAGCGGAGTTAAGGATCATATCCACCTTAACCGGTTCTTGATCCGCAGAAGGCGACATGGAGAGGTTTGGTCACTTTGGTGGCAAGCCTCCGGAGTTCGATGGCTCCAACTATCCCTATTGGAAGATCAAGATGCAAGCGCATCTCATGGGGATAGATTGGAGAGTGTGGGAGATCGTTGAGGATGAGAACTACCAAGTGCTAGCCGCTCGAGTGGGTGAGGATCAGATAGCCCAACACAATGCTAACAACCGAGAGGAGTGTTTTTGTTCTCTAGCCTCAAGGATACCGAGTTTGAGAGAGTTGCCACTTGTGAGACCGCTCGTGAGGTGTGGAAGACACTAGAGAGCTACCACGGGGAACCCCACAAGTCAAGGCCCGCCTTTCTGCGAGACCTACAAGAGAGAGTACAACAACCTCATCCAAATTTTGATGGCGAGACCATCGATTCTCTCTTTGCTAGGTTCCGACGATGCAGAACAAGCCGAGGCGAACAAGCCGTCGGAGAGGTTGGACGAGCACGAGAAGGCGATGCGGCTCTTGTACGCCTTGGATCGGAAGGTGTGGGATGTGAAGGTGTCGGCGATCATGGAGTCTGCCAACTACGACACCCTCACACCCGACGAGCTTTACAGCAAGCTCAAGTCTTCGGAGATCGAGGCTCGGATTCGAGGCGCGGGCGAAGAACCCCTCCGCCCGAACGTTGCTCTCGTCTCGGGTAAAGGTGGTTCTAGTTCTACTTGCCTAACCCATCACGCATTTCTTTCGCCTTGTCTTCCTTGGTGTCTGCGACGGAGGAGCGGATGGAGAGTCTTGGGGATGATGAGCTTGCACTAGTCATCGGCCCGATTCTCGCGGTTCCACAACAACCGCTTGAACCGTCGGCGTGGCGGCCCATCCAAGGGCGGATGCTTCGAGTGCGGAGAGATCCGACCACTTCGTCGCCGCATGCCCCAAGAAGAACAAGGACAAGTACTCGTGCGAGAAGTACTACTCCGGCAAAGTACGACTCAGACAAGCGCAAGGACAAGCGCGAGTACACCTCCCAGCAAGCACAAGTCCAAGAAGGGATTCGACAAGGAGGCGATCAAGAAGAAGTACCTCAAGCGTGCCAAGGAGCACAAGCACGCCTTCCTTGCTTCCCTCGGCGACCTCGACAACGACTCTTGAGGGCCGGGCGGTCTTCCTCCAGCGACGAGGAGCCCGAGCGCAAGGTCGAGGATAGGCTGAATGGACTCTGCTTCGTCGCCAACTCCAAGCCCGGGGGCTTCTGCACCATGGCCCTCGAAGGAGAGGTGACCGACAGCGCCAAGCCACACGGCAACGACTCTTCTCCCACTGAGGTACCTCCTACAATCGAATCTCTCTCTCCGATGAGGTTGAGTCTTTGGGCGATGCGCTTGTTTGTCAAGAGAAGTTGCTTAAGCGTGCCGCTAGGGAGAGAAAGGAGTACAAGGAGAAGTGGGAGATGGCTGTGTGGATCGAGATTGAGTTGCTTAGGAAGCTCTGTCGATGTCTCGATGAGACGGAGTGTGATGCTTGTCTTGTGCATATGTCTAGCATCGTGTCTTTGCGATCAAGTATTCGGCTTTGCTAGATGAGCATGTTGAGTTGAAGTCTAGGCCGATCTTTGTTGAGTGCGTGCAAGTCTTGTCCCGACTTGTGATCCGAGTTGGCGAGAGAAGGCCGCCAAGCTTGCTATGCTTGAGAAGGCCAACTCGATAGCACCGTCTTGGGATGTGCTAAGTGTGGAGCTTTGGAGTTGGAGCTCATGTCTTGTAGGCATGACAAGCGAGAGAGTCGAAGAGGAAATCACATATCTTCGCTACGTCTTGAGTTGGGTGTCTAGTGGAGAGCCGCGGCTTGGCATGATGATGAGTCGAGTTCAAGAGGGGGGGCGACACATCGGGTTTAGGCTTTGCTATAGGTGGGAAGGGTGAAGTTATCTATGGAAAGGTTGGTCAAGGGAGTGGTTTGAGCTCAAGTGAGAAACCAACCAACACTCCCAAGTTTACCAAGATCACTCCACCCGAGCCTCCCAAGTCCATTGTGCAAGATGGCATCCTCCAAGAACCCACTAAGACTCCACCTCCCAAACAAGTGTGGCTTCCCAAACCCGAACCACCTCAAGAACCCACTTGACACTTTGCCCAGGATCCCCGAGGGAAACCCTTCCTAAGACCAAGACCACTACGAGAGTGAACCATCCACCCAAGAGAGTGAACCAACCACCACCCAAGAGAGAGGTGAGGTTTCACCGTGAGTATTGCCGGAGGGATGGTCACTTAGTTGGGTTTTGCTTTAGGAGGAAGAGGGGATGTTAGGCGTCGAGTGGAGCTTGAGAACCGTGACATGTATCACCCACCACTTGGCATGTATGAGAGGGGTGTACGGTCGGTTCGAGAGGCGCTTTGGTAGGTCTCAAGGTAGGAGGCCTCGGAGGTTTGGGTCACGGTTTGTGAGACCGTTTGGTGGTCGTGCTCGCGAGTGGATGTAGATCCTCGCTTTGGGAGTTTTGAGGTTGAGAAGAGGAGAGCACCACGCTTTGTTGTGCGTGGTAAGCGGTTTGAGAAGATGGGGCGTGGGATGTTTGTTTTGCCTAATGCATATTTGGGGCAAGATGGTCAACACCGGTACTCTTCCAAGTTTACTAACCCCGATGTTGTGCCATATGCTCATCCCATGTTTTATCGTTGATACAGCCGGAAGGCCGGAGGACATGTGGCTCATTGACTCGGTGTTCTCGACACATGACCGGAAACTCAAGTGGTTCTCGACCTCACCCCCATGAAGACAAAAAGAGTACATCACTTTCGGGGACAAGAAATGAGGGAAGATTCTATCTCGAGGGTCCATCGGGATCAATGACCACTTTGTGCTCAAGGATGTGGCGCTCGTCTCCAACCACGCACTTCAACCTACTCTCTCCTCGGCTCATGGCGGATGGGTATGAGGTACGCTTTAAGGTTGGATGCTCTCGAGTTTTGGACTCTCGCGATGATCTTATTTCTTTGGATCGTGCCATTTGGGCAAGTCTTTCGTGCTGATTTTTCTCGTGGCTTTGGCACTTCTTGTTGCTTGTTGTCCGGGTCCTCCTCGATTTGTGGAAATGGCATAGGAGACTTGGACACCGAGCTTTGACCTTCTCACGAGGTTAAGTTCCATGGGTCTAATCCGAGGATTGCCTAAACTCAAATTTGAGAAGGATTTGGTTTGCCATCCCCTCGCCGTCACGGGAAGATGGTATCCGCTTCCCACCACCCGTTTCTCGATTATGACCTCGAGACCCGGAGAGATCCTTCACATGGACACCGATTGGTCCATCTCGGGTGAGGTCGGTGGGTGGGAAGTGGTATTGTCTAGTGATCATTGACGATTTTTCGAGATACTCTTGGGTCTTTTTCATGGAGGGTAAGGATGAGGCTTTCGGTTTTTTTCGCGATTTGTTTTTGAGGCGAGAACCGAAGTTGACAGACACGACCATTCGAAAGATTCGCGGTGACAATGGCCTGCGTAATTTAAGAACTCTCGGTTCGAGTCTCTTTGTGCTAACTTGGGTGTCGAGCACCGCTTTTCTAGCCCTTATGTTCCGCAGCCAGAACGGGATTGTTGAGCGGAAGAATCGGACGCTTGTGGAGATGGCGAGGACCATGCTTGATGAACACAAGACGCCGAGGAAGTATTGGGCGAGGCAATCAACACGACATGCCATGTCTCCAACCGCATTTTCCTCCGTGCTTTCACCAAGAAGACATCATATGAGTTGCGGTTTGGAAGATCGCCCAAGGTGAGTCACTTAGTGTGTTTTGGATGCAGGTGCTTCATTCTCAAGCAAGGTAATCTTAACAAGTTTGAGTCTCGATCGGTGATGGCATTTTTCTTGGATATGCTTTTGCACTCACATGCCTACGTGGTTCTTAACCTTGAGACTAACCGCGTTGTAGAGACATGTGAGGTTACCTTCGATGAGGCTGCGCCTTGTTCTTCTTACGTGTTTGAGTGTGCGGGAAAGGAGGAGATGGAGCGAGCATCTTTGTGGAGGAGGAGCAGAAGACGTTGGGTGGGGTGATCCCGGCGACTCCACCTCTTGCCCCAAACCGACCTGTGGCGGCGACGGCGCTCACGGACCGGACCCTACTACCACTACTTCCTAGGGTCCGGTGGAGCGGCTCCCTCGGGCGACGGCCGCACTGAGGAGGTTCCCACTCCAGTCGAGGGGAGGCGACATCTTCGCGACGGCGCCTCGGCATTCAAATGGTCGTCACCCCTGGAGACCATGATTGGAGGATTGAACCAAAGGGTAACTCGTTCCAAATCCTATGCTATGTGTCATTTTGCTCATTCCGCATTTGTTTCCACTCTTGAGCCCAAAGATGTTACCCTTTGCATTATCTCGATTCGGATTGGGTCAATGCCATGCATGAGGAGTTGCAGAACTTTGAGAGGAACCAAGTTTGGGTTTTAGTGCCACCTCCAGCTGAGTGTCATCCCATAGGAACCAAGTGGGTGTTTAAGAACAAACAGAGTGAGGATGGGGTGGTTGTGAGAAACAAAGCCAGACTAGTTGCCCAGGGGTTTTGTCAGAAAGAGGGTATAGACTATGAGGAAACCTTCGCCCTCAGAGTCCGCATAGAAGCCATTAGGATTTTGCTTGCCTTTGCAGCCTCGAAGGGCTTTAAGCTCTTCCAGATGGATGTCAAGAGTGCGTTCCTAAATGGGTTCATAGAGGAGGAGGTGTATGTGAGGCAACCCCCGGGGTTTGAGCATCCTAAACACCCAGACTATGTGTACAAGTTGCACAAGGCTTTGTACGGCCTCAAACAAGCCCCCCCCTGGCGTGGTATGAGAGATTGAAAGCCTTCCCATTAGCTAAGGGTTTTGTGATGGGAGCCGTAGACAAGACCTTGTTCTTGCTTAGGAAGGGCGTTGACATCCTCCTCGTTCGGATATATGTGGATGATATCATCTTTGGTGGCTCTTCACATGCTATGGTATCGAGTTTTGCGAGAGATTATGAGCGGGGGAGTTCGAGATGAGTATGATGGGCGGCCGACCTACTTCCTTGGACTTCAAATCAAGCAAACCAAGGGCGGGATCTTCGTACACCGGGGGCAAGTACACGAAGGACATCATCCGCAAGTTTCGCATGGGTGAGGCCAAGCCTCTTTCGACACCCATGTCGACGGCGGCGACCACGGGCGAGGACAAGGATGGAGAAGGCGTGGACCAAAGGGAGTGCAGAAGCATGATCGGTTATTTGTTGTACGGCGACGACGAGCGCCCGACATTCGGTTTATGGTGTGCCTGCGCGCCGACGCTTCGATCGCCACGCACCTCTCACTTTCAGCCGTGAAGAGGATCTTCGGGTATTTGCGGTTACCCTTGACTTTGGCCTATGGTACTTCGGCCTCTTCCACCCTCTCCCCTGACCGGTTTATTCGGACTCGATTATCTTGGTGATCGTATGCATAGAAAGTCCACATCCGGTACTTGTCGGGTTCCTTGGTACTTCTCTTGTGTCTTGGTCCTCTCGTAAGCGATGCGGGTGTCGCTCGGTCGACGGTTGAGGCGTAGTATGTAGGCTGCTGGCCGCTTGTTGTTCCCAGTGGTGGATGGTTGCCACTTTGAGAGACTTTGGCTTGAGTTTTTTCTCGTGTACCCTTGTTGTGTGATAGCATGGGAGCCGTGAGTGTTGCCAAAAACCCAGTCCTTCACTCTCGGACCAAACACATAGAGGTGAGGTACCATTTTCTGAGAGATCACCAGGAGAAGGGGGACATAGATGTCCGAGACGTGTACACGGAGCAAATGATTAAGGACATTTTCACCAAACCACTAGACCAAGTCCGCTTTGCTAAGCTCCGGTGGTGAGTTGGGAGTTTGCTATCCTTTTGAGGGGTAGTTTTGTAGTTGATGTACGGTTGTAGTCTTTAGGTTTGTTTTTGTTTTTGTATCATACTTGCATATCATGAGCTTCACTTTTATATTGATCCGAATGAGGTTGTGCTCTTAGTAGTATAAGTATGATAGTGCTTCAAGCTTTAGCTCTTGTTAATCATGTGATGTATGTTATGAGTCGAGCAACCTGTTTTCCACATGTGAACCTGATTAATGTTGATGAAACTAAATCTTGGTTCACCTTTGAGCTAGCTTCTATCATGAGTAGAGTGTTGAGAACCTTTGAGTTTTTATGTGTATGCTTGGTAGCTATGTCTCATGCTTTGATTCATTCACTTGCTTAGATTTTCATGATAATACCTTGCTAAAACATGAAGTCTAAAGCTAAAGTGATGAAAAGATCGAGTGGGTCCATTTTGCCACACTTTGAAGTTCGAGACCGCCTTCACTTGCACTCTTGAATGAACTTGGACTTCATTGTGTTTGACCCGCACCATTGTCTTAAGCTAATCATTGCTCACGCATAGGCTTGACATGGTTGATTAGTAAGGCAAGGCAAATGTGGATAACCACTGCATGCTCTCTTGTAACTTGTGAACCGCCGCAACTCAATTAAAATGAACACAAGCTTATGCCATAATGTCTAGCATGATGTCGAACGGCTGCTTGGGGTAGTTCACCCAGGTTTTACATGTTTGAGCACTTAGTTGATCTCCTATCTACTTGTGCTAGGTGCTATGTTTGATGGTGAACCTCCTTTTTGCAAGATACTAAAATTTGCTCAAAATGCTTTGTGCCATATTTCATATCACTTGTTTAGCTTGAGCTCGGCTAGCACTTGTAATTTGTTGCTATGGTACCACTTTGAGCACTCTCTCATTCGGTTGAATATAATCTTGAAGCTTTGCATTGTGACATATTGCATTTCATAGCTTGATTAGTGCATGTGCCAACAAGGGGGAGAAAGATCCAAAGACGTGATTGCATTTGTCCGGGGGGGGAGTAGCACTTTGAGCTAGATGTGTTGAGCCTTTGCCTCTGTCTTGAGGGTCTAGCCGTTTTGTGTGTGTGAAAGTATTTGGTTTGGAGCTTTGCTAGTGGTGTTGAGCCCTGTTCTACCTCTTCTTGAGGACTAGCCGTCTGCTTTAGCTTGGTTGTGTCGAGCCTTTTGCCCATGTCTTTGGGAACCAAGTCTTTGCTCCATGTTTTGCTATCCAAAGAGGTTGTCTTAGCTTTTGTTCATCCGGATGTGCTTTCTTCTTTCTTACGTCTTTGTGTTGAATGTTGACAATGCACTCATCAAGGGGAGATTGCGAACACATGGTTGATTTAGGTCACATGTGTTTAGTTTTGTGATGGAGTGATTGTCAACAAATCAACATTCTTCCTCTATTTTCTTTTTATCCTTTTTGCTTCGGCTATGTTTCACCCGGCATACGTGGAGTGTGTCGAAGACGTATCTCTTGGTTCGTGTTGTGCGGTGTTGAGCTCGGAGAGATGGTAGGCGACGGAGAGGTGAAGGTACCAAGGAGGGCGTCTTAGGGCCGATGGACCGCGCGGAGGTGAAGGACGGACGTGAGGCTTGGACCGGGGACCGGAGTGCCGGGTGGCTAGCCATGGTGGTGACATCCGGGACATCGACGGATGCAAGAGGGCGTGGCGGGACCGTGTCGATCGGGTCAAGACGGCGAAGTGCGGTGCGGGCGGGGAGCTCGGATGACTTGGCGACTCGGGGCGGTCAAGGCGGCGGTGACACGTGTCGAGGAGGTTTGGTGGTTTGTCCTCAAAACCATCGGCGCGGGTTTAGTGGTTTTGGGCCTCAAAACCACAGGGCGCGGGTTTCGCGGGTTTGGGCCTCAAAACCCGAAGTGTTCCGACGGACGGAAGGGCGGCACGTGGCGGCATCGGGGAGGTTGCGTGGAGGCAAGGCTACCGATGAGGAGGCGCGCGGTGGCCGTCGGATCGAAGATTACCCGTAGTCGACCCGAAATAGCCTTAGGGTTACAAAATCGACTCATGTATCTTAGGGGTAGTTTAGGCGAGAGGGAATTAGGGCTATATAGCGAGGGCATACCCCTTCATCCTCTCTTGCCTCTCATTTTGCATTTCCTAGCTTAGGGTTCCAAACCTTGGTGTGAGAGGTCCACCGTTTGTATCGAATCGTTTGAGCAAGGGCTAGCTCGAGTAGCCCGTCACATGGTGACGTTTGGAGTGATTCGATCGGTGTTCATGTCGATCTTGTCTTGTGATTTTTGTTCTTCACTTGTTCTTCCCGAGTTCATCCTCTCCCCCTCTCTACTCTTTGCGATTTCTTCGTTTTGGCTCCGTTTGATCTCGTTTTTCTTGTTTTGATTCGTGCTAGGACGTGAGAGGATCCTTTCCACCAAAGGATTTACTCTAATTCCTCACGAGCACGTAGATCGGGCAAGTTTTGGATCAAACTCGGTTTTTGGTGTGTTCTTCGCGAGATCTGAAATTCCTCTTGATTCGCTCCATCAAACTTGAAATCTCTTGGTGGGAAATGGTCACCTACATGCCTAGATCATCTAGGTTGAATCTTGTGACCCGAGGTTTCAATTGGAGAGAGTTCTTGGCGATTTAGTGCTCGGTTCTTGAAAATCGCTAAGAAATCGCGGGTTTCTCTCGTTCGTTCGCGGGTGTCCAGGTGTGTTGCAATCGATGCGCTTCTTGGGTTGCAATCGATGCGCTTCTTGGGTTGCAATCGGGTGTCGCAATCCATCTCTTTTTCGTGTTGCAATCGGTCTGTGTTTTGTGTTGCAATTTGGCGGGCGGTTCGGGATCGGACATCGGACATGTCTGTACCCTCCGAAGAGTTACTTCTCGTGACCCCGACCGTCCCGGTCACTGTTGCAATCGGGTTTCTAGTTGTGTTGCAATCCACTTGCATTGTGTGTTGCAACCGACAGGCGGATCGGGATCGGACATCGGACATGTCTGTACCTTCCGGGTTCTTGCTTTCGTGATCCCCGACGCCCAGACTTGTTGCAATTCGGCTTCCAAAGAGTGTTGCAATTCTTCTGCATTTCACGTTGAATTTAGCATCTTGTTCGCAGTTGTATGTCTTGCTTTGAGGGGACGTGAGAGCCAAGGACTTGAATTTCGAAAGAAATTTTGAGGCTCCTATTCACCCCCTCTAGTCAGTCGCCCGTTTCGGTCCTTCGCTTTAGTTTGTGTAGGTCAACCACGAATCACTTAGGTTGCTTGGATCGCCTCACAATAATAAAACATTTTGTGATCCCTTTGTCAGTAGATATACTAAATTATGCTGAACTACTTTGATTGGTCAAGGTGTAGTACATAGCATCATTAGCTTTTATGAAAAAAAAAAAAGTATACTACCTAGTACATACACTGCAATATTGGCCCAAATTAAAGCCCACCCTAGCAATTAATTGCTCATAGAGCACGTTCTATATTTCCCATGAATGCACTAATTATATCTAATTCTATTTTGAGACGGGTAATATTGTGAAATTAGCATTATACTCTATCGGTTCTATTTCGTTTTAGCTTTAAGTCAAATATATTTCTAATTTTGACTAACTTTTCTAGAAAAAATCTATCAAGAACTACAATGTCAAAAAAAAAAAAAATTATAGCTAATCCCTTTTTCTTTTGGGCATAGATGCCTTGTAATCCTTATGTACGTTTCATTCTTTTATTTAATTAAAAATAAAAAAATGATAGGGGATCCCCTACTGATTCGGTCTAAAAAACAACTACAATGTAAAATAAGTTCCATTACATTATCTATGAAAAATATCTTAATAGGACACTGGTTTGAACTTGTAATATTTGGTCAAAGTTGGTAAGTTTGACTTATTATATACTCCCTCCGTCTTAAAATAACTTGTCTTTTTGACTTTTAGATTTTATGTTTGACCGTTCGTCTTATTCAAAAATTTTATACAAAAAATAAAGTAGCTAAATTATTACTAAAGTATCTCTAATGGTAGATTAAGTCATAACAAAATAAATAGTACTCCCTCCGTCTCAAAATAATTCATCATGTTGATTTTAAGACATCATGTTTGACCGCTCGTCTTATTCAAATTATTTATACAATTTAGAAAATAAATAAATTATTATTAAAGTATCTCTAATAATAAAATAAGTCACATTAAAATGGAAGATGTTTATATAAAAAATTTGAATAAGACGAGCGGTCAAACATGATATAAGTCAATATGATGAGTTATTTTGAGACGGAGGGAGTATTTGTATAAAAGTTTTGAATAAGACGAACGGTCAAACATAAAATCTGAAAAGTCAAAAAAGACAAGTTATTTTAAGACGGAGGGAGTACTGTATATATAAATCTAAAGTGAATTGTATAATAATATAAAAATGGCCGTGTAATTAAAAAAAAAGTCGCTAGATAGCATGGGGTTCCTTGCAGGAGAACAACGCATTGGGCTCCTATCCTACCGTCGTCGTCTTTGGACTGGGCTCGAAAAAGCCGATTTTAGCCACAAGCCCATCAAGAAGGCCCAACTCTATCATCAGCTCCCACGCCTCTCAACCGTGCAATCCGGCCGCTGGCCGGACGCAGCAACTCCCAAGAGATAAAGCAACCGCCGCTGGCCGGAGCCCGATGGTGCTGCTCACGCCACCGCTCGTTCCCCTTGTCTCGCCGTCTCGCCACCGCGTCGCGTCTCCATCGCTCCAGGCGGCCGGGGTAGTTCCCAGCCATCTCATTTGTCTCTTTCCCCAGAGTCACCGCCACTACCACGACGCACTCTGCCCCTTTGGCCCCAATGTCTGGCCGCTCCACCGGCGGCGCCGCAGGGGCGCAGCTGCTTCCCTCGACCAGGAGGAGTCTAGCGCTTCCGAAACCACAGTCTCGACTTCCGCTGAGCCGGCGGAGGCGAGCCCGGAGGACCTGGAGAACATTCGCGAAATCAAAAGGGTCTGCTGCTTCCAGCCTTTTTTTTTTTGTGTGTTCCAGCCTTAGTTGGCTCGTTTTGCGTCACTGGAATTAATGGTTATTGACTTTGTTTAGTTTGGCTGCATTGCTAGGTACTGGAGCTGCTGAAGAAGAACAGGGACATGACCTTTGGCGAGGTAAACAAGCTGCTCTCTTGCTTGATTTTTGTGCTCATTTCCATTAATACGTTGCCTTAGTTGCATTCATGCCGATATAATACTCAGTGAGTAACAAGTATGACATGGACTTTTGGAGTGATTCAGTTGGCAATATTATGATATAGACCGATAAGGGCCTTATCCTACGCTTGAGTGCTGACTTATATATATGCTAAAATAAAGGTGTTGCTATCTCTTGTTTATCTGCGTTACACTTTCCAAACTTTATAGGGCTTTGTTGCTGATAAAAAACACTGACACTATATTGCTACTTCTGTTGTTGCGTCACATTCACAGGTTAAGCTTACCATCATGATTGAGGACCCTAGAGATATAGAAAGGAAGAGAACACTTGGGATAGAGGATCCTGACGAAATTACTAGGGATGATTTAGCTGACGCTTTGGAAGAGGTACATCTCTTTTTCCCTGCATTATGCTACCTGGAATCCTTCTGAGAGTCTCTTGAAAACGAAATATTACTGTTCTTTCCGTTTGTGAATATTGTGGCTTGCTTACTGGCATCATCGTCCAGCTTTACCACTAGCAAATATTTTATGTATTCTAGGTGAAGTGTAAAGATCCACTGAAAAAATGCTACTCGTAGTCTAGTGTTGTTTTTGATAAGGTAGTCTAGTATTGTGGGTATATAAGTAATAACGTGGAGCGGAAAGCTTAAGTATTCCCTTTCATTGTGTCATGCAAGCCATGATGTCTTTCTTTCCACATCATTTTGAATGATAGTGCAAAGTCAAACGATAACATGTGATAATTTGCTATAAAACTCTGCCTTCATGTTTATAATTTTGCTCCATGGATGAGCTATCCCCTATCTATTTTATCGCCCTACTTTTTTCTTAAAATTTTGCTAACCATACCAAATTTGTATTGTAGATAGAATCAAGTGCATAATAGATGTTACATTATGATCTCTGCAGTCTGCTCCCACTTGAAATATATTTTTTGAAGCCAATTTCATCAATAGAGAAGAGTTACAGCACCATGTGAAGGCTAAACAAAACTGTGGAAAAGAATTATACATGGCCCGCCCTGAATTATATAACAGAAAAAAAAGAAGATGTTGCTTGCAAATAACAGATTCATTTGGAAACATAAGCGATATTGTTACAAACTTTGTTGTCTTGGTTCTCAACAAAGACTTAATGATTCTAGATTTGTAGAGCCCCAGTTTTAAAAAAAAAAAAAAATACTCATACATTCTTCACCTTCATTACTGCTAATGTGCCAATGTGACACTTCACATGAATTGCACCTGTGTTAGCTGCTAATTTGGTCAGATCACATAATGATAAAGATGTAATTTCTTGCAAAAATCTTGAGTCACTAATGCCCTGCTTGCATATATAGGTTAACGAAGGAAGGATTCCAGAGAATCGTGTTGCACTTCAATTGCTTGCCAAGGAGATGTCAGAATGGCCAGACATTGAGGTAAATAGTGGGAACTCAACTCCTTCCGCCCACTGCATTACCAGGAGTCCACTAATGTCATTTTACCTCAGTCTTGGATTGTTTCACCCATACTTCGTTGTTGCCTTCATTTTATTCAATTTTTTCCCCATCTTTCAACATTTTGTTGAGTACTGCATTCTCACTCTCTCTCTATTGAATGCTTTCAAGTAGAACTGTGTTTTACTGGATTCTCTGCCTCTCTCTCTCTCTCCCCCCCTCTCTCTCTACCGAACGTTTTATGTAGAACTGTATTTTAACATCGAGTTCCATTTTCAAATTCATTATGTAGATAGAAGCTCCAAAAAGAAGAGCAAACCTGGGAAATCTGTCTATGCAAAAGCCACAGACACTGGCATTGATCCTGAGACAGCTGCTAAAAAAGACTTAACCTCGACTGGGACTCTGCTGCTGATATAGATGGCGAAGAGGAAGGCGACGATGAAACTGAAGTGCCGTCTGCAGTGGTAAGTTTGTCTTTGAAGTACCCCCGACAAATTTTATTGTACTCATGGCTATCATAGGTAAAAGAAGCAATTATACCACTTATTTAAATACTATATTCTTTTGTTTTGTTCTGCAGGGATATGGTGCTCTGTATTTGTTGACAGCCTTTCCTGTTATTATTGGAATCTCAGTTGTCCTAATTCTTTTCTACAATTCTCTGCAGTAGTGAACTCCTGTGCTCCTCCCGTTCTTGAGTGAGAATTGAGATGCTGTTGCCTTCTTGTAAATCAGAGTTGCAAGGCTACTCAATTTTTCCTGCTTACACCAAGTGTTGCAAAGATATGACAAGTTGTATAGATGTGAAATTCCAAATTTTGGAATTAGTCTTCAAGATAGTTTTCTTTTCCCTAAAAAGAATAAGTGTAAAATAAAATATAACTTGTTGTTCTTTGCCAATAATCTGAACCAGAGATTTTTTTTAATGAAGAATATATCTGAATAAAAGAAGTTTTAGTCCAGGTTTGATTGACTTGGATTTTGAATAAAACTTTTATTCAAAATCCTGTAACTTAGTAGGACGCACGAACAAAGAGTCAATGATATCATGTACTAGCTGATAATGTAATACACCAATGACCTGCCCATCCAAGGAAACAGCTGATACAGTTGTGTAGACAGAATTGCAGGCTCGCTGGCCCAACCGCCCAAAGACTCAGTTTTCAGATACGATCAAGTGAGAAGTCAACCGAGCAGCCCACCGACACAGCATGGCTTGGTGACAATATACGCACACGACCCTTGGTGTGCTCGCCACCATTTCGTGAAACCCATTCCTTGTGTTTTCCTTCTCATTCTTATGGACGCATCACAACTTGAGACCTCCGGCAAGCTCACTTCTGCTGGTGCCGCCATGAGCCAACGAGATGCTTCTTCCATCAAGAGAGAAGGCTTCCGCTCCGCTTCGTCCGTCACCGACCTCTCGAGCAACGCGTCGTCGATCAATTACCGGAAGGCCCGGCAGGACAAGTTCGGCGGCTTCTGGTGCGGTGTCCTGTGCATGCACCTGCCGGGCTTGTCCAGGAGGCCGCCGATGCATCAGATGCAGCCGCAGCAGTCCATGAGCCTGAGCGAGAGCGAGGCGGACACCACCTGGGCGAGCACGGCCGGGCCAGCTGCCGGGGACCGTTCGAGCACGGTGTCGAAGGCGGCATCCATGGAGAGGTTCAAGTACAGCTCATCGTCCTCGGGCACCGTGTTCGAGCGCACGGACGCCGGCGAGGAGGAAGAGGAGGTGTCGGCGTACTTCGACCTGCCGCTGGAGCTGCTGAGGATCAGCAGCGTCGACATGGAGTCGCCGGTCACGGCGGCGTTCGTCTTCGACGGCAACCGTGGCCGGAGCGCCAAGAAGATCGTGCCTGAGATCCCGGACCTCGATTTTAGCTTCCCCGTGCCGCCGGATTTCTCGAATCCTTCGTCGCCAAGATCTTGAAACTACCAGAGAGAGGTGATCGATATATATCCCACAAAAATGAGACTACTACTGAGCGCGGATCATGCAACAGTTTTTGCGCTCTATGCGCTGTGGTTCTGATGTTGGTGTACATGTCGTCGTCTAAGTTTTCTTGCTGGGTATCTGATATATATATGCACGTTACGTTGTAGGCTAATAAAGAGGTTGCAATTGTCATGGGTCTGGTGATTAGTTCAACTTATATATGCAACTCTTTGTTCAAGCACGCTGTGCATCTGAGATGCTCATAGGCTAACGAGGTTGCGATTGCCATGGGTCGATCTTGTGATTAGCTCAGCTTATAGAATTCTATATGTATCACGACAAAGAAACCAGCATCAGAATGCAGGATACAATAGCATTTTGCTATATATACCTACCAAGCCTGTTCCCTTTGTTTTCAGCAGGCGCATGATTAGGATTTACAGAAAGTCCTTGGAGGTGTAATTTTTTTTTAGATAATGGATAATAAAATCCGGCCTCTACATCCAAGGATGTACACAACCAATTATTACAGAGTTTTGAAGGAGAAACAAACGCAAGCCGACTGTCTGTAACATAGACATAGGAATTAAAACAAACGGAAAAAATGCTTCCGCCCTCTATTGGTAATTTCTAAAGCAACCATCTCCAATTTCTTGCTCAACACAATGAGGGCTTACTTTGCTTGCTCATCACGCTGCAACTGGGCCCAGAAGCGTAGCCAATAAGCTCCCCTGAAGATAACCCGCATAATAGAGTTAGATTTTATTTTTAAAAAATCGTGTCATTGCGACATCTCCAGATAACCCAGCATAAGGCAGCCAAACCAACCCAAATCAGTGACTTAAATCTGTTTATGTTGATTATTAAGCTAAGTACCAAACATATGGTCGATTTGTCTTACAATATATGGATTGCTATCACAACAATGTTATGTAGAGTGCATATATGTAATGTAACCTCCTAAATTACAGGGCCCACATGCACTTATCATTGTCATTAAGACCTCGATCATTATGCACGAGTTCCCAATAATCTAGAAAGTGCTATTAATCTTCCGAACAGGATCTACATTATGACGGGCCAAGTATACAAGAGGAGGGCACCAAGAAGTGGCTGAAGCACAGCAGCAGCGCAGCTAATGCCGGTCAGGAAGGGGGTCCGTTATCAGATCCTAGGATTGAGGATCTTCATTTATTTATTTATCATTTCAATTATCACTTGTAATTCCTAGATATTTGGAGATGTTTGTTAGGAGAAGGGTATAAGTACCCAAACGTTTTATTTGATAAAGGTTAGCCGTAGATTGAGTTAAATCTCTCTTGCTCCTGGCCCGGTTACTATTCATCGTCAACTGTTGTCATCTGTGTTTGTCACTACTTGTAGAGCACGGCGCCCGCCACCGGCTTCGCGGGGATCAAGCCCCGGCCTCCCACCAGCCCACGAGTACCCTCTCCGAAATCTAGGTAGCCACATCAACACGGTATCGATTCCATGGCGTCCTCGGGCACCTCCTCCACCGCCCCGGCCACCACCATCTCCGTCTCTCGCCGCCGTGGTTTCATCTCGAACCGGGCACCACCCTACTAATCGTCACGTCGGGCGGACCACCGTCCGCTTCACCACCATCCCCACCGACGCCCTCAATCGCCTCACCGCAGCCATCTACGGTCTCCAGCCGAAGCAAGTCGGCTCGTTCTCCACGAGATTGGAGCGGTCGAAGGGCGCGTGCACGTCATGATGCGGCTCGTTCCCTTTGGGTTACGACGCCGGCGTGCCGACCTGCCGGCGCATGGGCTGTCATCTCGAGATCATGCGGCGGCCGCGGCGGTCGACACCTCAGATGCCATCGCCCTCGGCATCGCCCCCGTCCAGCCGCCGGTGGCGGTGGGGGTACCGATCACGCGAATCCGCTTCCCTCACTCCCCATCGCCCGATCCGTCATTCGCCGTCATGCAACGCCGGCGGTCTCCCACCGCCGGCGCGGACGGCGTCCCCCTATCCCGGCTCACGTGCCCGATCCCGGGCCTCATTGCCCCGCTTCCCACAAGCCGACATTCCCACCTTCGGCGGCAAGGAAGACCCCATTGGGTGGCTGAACCGGTGTGAAACCGTTCTTCCGTGCCGACACGGCGCGACGGCCGGCGTCTCCTTACCATCACTCCACGGGGTGGCTCAACGGTGGTACATGGTGATGGGAATGCACCACGGCGTTCCCGATTGGCACACATTCAAAGCGACTGCGTCACCCGGGGCGGGCGGCTCTCGCCGCAATCACCTCGACTTGGCGGCGCCGTTCACCTCATCCGTGGATGTCACTACATGGAGCGTTCGAGGCCCGGCACCGCGCCCGGTCGCCCCGCTCCAACAAGCCAAGGCGTTCACCAGGTGATCCCCATTCCGGGTGGATGTCGAGTTACACGATCCCAAGATCTGCGAGAGGGCCATGCATCGGCTGCGCGCTAGCAGTGCCGCGTTCTTGCGCCTCTTCCGCGCCTACTCGCCGACGCAAAGAAGCCCTTCAGCGCGCCACTCCTCTAGGCACCCGGCCGCGTCGGGTGCGCCTGCGCCCACGCCACCGTCGCGCCGCCCAAACTGTTCAAGAGACTCACGCCCGAACAGATGGTGAACGTCGCCCGGCAAGGGCTTTGTTATAATCGTGTTGAGCCCTACGTCCGAGGGCATAAGTGCGCCCGGGTTGTTTTATCCGGAGGTGATCTACATTGTGGAAGAACCGGCCGGGAGGGCGCGAGGAGGATTCACTCCAAGCGCTCGGAAGGGGGCCGGGCCGGCTCAACCCCGTCTCGCTCCATGCCATTGCGGGCATCCGGACGAAGATACCATGCAAGTCTATGCGGATCGGGCGCGCCGGTTCAAAAGCATCCTGCCCCCAGACACGGGCTCTACTCACAATTTCTTGAGCAATGAGGTGGTCGGCGCTCTTCACATCAACACGTTCCCATGCCCGTGCGGTGTCATTGTGGCCAAACGGTGATCGCTGTCAATCGCCGCGGGCATGCTCCGCGACCTTGAGATCCGTGATTGCGATGAAGTCTTCTTGATGGACGGCTACTCGATCCCGCCGACACATATGATATGATCTTGGGTGTTACCTTCTGCGCCCGCCCCCAATTCTATGGGACTTCGACGACCTATGCATGGCTTTTCTTCGCGTGGCAGCACACGGGTGTATTGGCGTGGCGTGGGCTCAACGCTACGACGTCCAGAGTCCACGCGCCGCTCCTCGCCATGCGCACCACCCAACCGGCGCTCCCTGACAAGCTCGGGCGTCCTGCGCGGATGTCTTCGGGCGCCCACGTGGCTTGCCACCGCCCGTGAGTGTGACCATCGCATCCACCTCCCCGCCCAACACGGCGCCGGTGGCGCATGCGGCCGTATCGATACCCCCCAACCCAACGAAAAGATGAGCTCAAAAAAGCGGTCGCGCCGAGATCTTTGCGGCAAAGGAGTCATCGGCCGAGCACGTCGGCCTTCTCGCCCCGTGCTCCTAGTCTCGAAGCCCGACGAAGTCATGGCGCTTTTGCGTTGATTACCGTGCTCTCAATCGCCAGACGGTGAAGGACAAGTTCCCCATACCATTTGTCGAGGAGCTTACGGACGAGCTCAAGGGCGCCGGTTCTTCACAAAACTTGATCTCAAGTCGGGTACCATCAAGTTCGGATGAGTGCGGCGACATCGAAGACCGCTGCTCCGGACACATGAGGGCCATTTTCGAGTTCTTGGTGATGCCATTCGCCTCACGAACGCTACAACATTCCAAAGTTTGATGAACACGGTTAGCCGACCGTTCCTTCGTAAGTTTGTCTTGGTATTTTTGACGACATACTCATATACTGATCCCACACCTGCGAAGCATCTGCAACACGTCAACGCCGTGCTCACGGGCGCTCCGGGGCACCGCCGGCGACTAAAAGCGTTCCAAGTGTGCTTCGCCCGCCCGGTGGCATGCGGGGGCCACGTCATATCGGCATCGGGGCGTGGCCATGGGCGGCGACAAGATCCAAGCGGTGAGCACGGCCTCGGCCCCCGTCGGCAAGGCGCGGACTCCGGGTTCCTTGACTCGCCGGGTACTACCGCCCGCTTCATCGAGAGATTATGGGGCCATCGCAGCACCCCCCGACGGCTCTATTGCGGGAAGGATTCGTTCCTCCGGACCGACGAGGCCACCGCGCGTTTCAAGCACTCAAAGCCGCCTGTCCACCGGCGCGTCCTCTCAGATGCCCAACTTTTCGACCGCGCGTTAGGGTGGAGTGCGACGTCCGGCCGGGCTTTGGCGCGCTGTTCCAAAAGATTAAAGCGCGATCGCGTTCTTCAAAGAAATCCCCGCTGGCCATCATCCCGAAATTAGCGGCATATGAGCGCTGAAGGATCGGCCTCTCAGTACAAGCCGTGCGCCATCGGCGAAGCTTACCTATGGGGGGGCGACATTTCACCGTAAGAATCGATCATTATGCACTTAAATTTCTTCTTGACCCGACAGGTTATCTACGATCCCACAACATCGAGGTTATTACAACACTTTATTCAAAAATACATCGAGAGTAAACGGCGGAAGGATTACATAACCATAAGTTTACAAACCATTTATTCAAATAAGTAAACTTAAATTTCATTATTACAAGCCCGATATTATTGGAGTAACATTATACATATAATACACCCACAACCCCGCCTCGAGGGTGCAACTCTACTCGTCATCTTCCTCCTGGTACACCGTCATGCGGCCGAGGGACCAAAACAAGCCTTTGCTCATGACCTCGCTCCCACGCAACAAGGGTCAAAAGAACCCCGAGTACGGGGGTACTCAACAAGACTTACCCGACCAAGAAAAGAGGAGAAGACTTCAGTGAATGCCGGTCTTAGGAGTCAAGGTAAGGCTTTAGCAAGAATCAAAGACTCTTTTTGCGAGAAAAAGCTTACTATAAGTGAATCCTTACTTTCAATATTTTTTTAATTCGATTAATAACTCATATACTCTAGGTTATCCTATTCTAGAGAAAACATATCTTTCTTATGCCAACTTTCTTTCCTCAAAAAACATATTCCATCATTTACTACGATGAATGGGCGGAAGAACGGGTCTCCATAACCGAGAAGCAACGACGATTCATGAACCGATTATACCGGTAGGGGATCCCTAACCACACGACATATGTAGCACTTAAGCTTGCATATATCAACCTTCTTTCAGATTTGTCCAAAACGGAACGAGGGCTGCGCCACCCGAGAGCCGCGATACTCCACCTCCCTACCCCCGTCCCAATGACGGTTTGACCCCGAGGGGGTGGGTACACGCTACTCCCGCCATCTCTCCACTCCCGGTGCGTGGTTGCCATTCCTGATTTGGCTCCACCGAGATCCCGCTTACCGGGTATGTGGCTAGTTAGGTCGACCGACTGGGGGTGACAACCGAGGCGGCCGGTGCCTTTGCGGAAGGCCTCGAGGGCACTTAGCGTTCAAAAGTCCCGAACTTAACAATCCAAACAACGACGGTCCTTACACGACCAACACGGGACAAGCGCGGCTAGGTATCCCGCCCGGCTTTCAACCTACGTCCCGTCCGATCTCAAATTCATCACTACATCTCTTTCTTTTTCCGAAAAGGTACCATCTCTTCAAATAAAACATTTGATGAAAAAGCCTAACTAATTAAAAACGGGGCTAAGCATCACTAAATATTTTTGAAATAAAACAAAGTTATCAAGGATGGTATTGAAATAAACAAGGATGGTAATGCAAAGCAATTAGGTTATCACTCAACTCCTAATTACTTAATGCAATAAAGCATAAACAAAAGTGATATAAGCTTTTAAAATATCAAGGAAAGGGTTTAATGAACCGGGGCTTGCCTTCGTTGACTAAATAAACTATCCCCCGAAAACCCGTGGAAATCCGAACCCGCTTCCACCGGATGATAAACCTCTTCCGGGACTTGCCTTCGAGACCGACACTCGATCTCGTTCACTACACGAAATAATGTATGTCTCAACATGATGCTATATATTTAAATATGATGCTTACAGTGCATGAAATGATAACAACTTGAGTACAACTTTCCTTCACGATAAAGTTGCAACCCAACAAAACCAACTTGTTGAACTACTTTACAAGATATCATCACCATTGCCTAAGGAGTTCTCAAGGACCACTTGATTATGATATAATCCAAGTTTCACAAAACAACCCAAAAGTCATACAAAAACCTAAATTATTTGACACTAAACAATTTAAAACCCACATAAAATAATAGAGCATGAAATAATAAATATTTTAACCTTCTTTAAACAAACTCAAAATTTTTGTACAAATAGATCATGTCATGAAACAGTGTCAAAACAATTTTCATGATTTTTTGATAAATAGATTAATTATTAAAAATCAAGGAAGATGCATTTTTCAATTAAAGATTGTATTTTTAAATCATGCAAGAACTACTCAAAATCAAAGTTTCAAATTTTTTTCATGGGTAGATATACTCCTAAGAATGTTCTACAAAATTTTCAGAATTTTTGAACAAGTATATGAATTTATATGAAAATAACAAAAACAGATACTATTCACCAAAACAAAATAAATAAAACATTTCATAAAAAAGAAAAAAGGTTTCGGGTTGAGTTTGGTCCGACAACGGCGCGGCCCAACACTGTTCTGGCCTGCTACTATTCATGATGGGCCGCCCACGTGCTTTCTGATCTTGGGCCTCGCACTGCTCACGTGCCGTCGTGCGTGGCCCACCCAGGCATGGCTACGGTGGTGGCCGCAGCCTTGGCCGGCCTTGTAGCGCTCCGGCAGCGGCTATGGTAGCGGTGGAAAGGAAGGCTCGGGGGAAGGCAGTGGCTCACCGAAACACGATCGCGCCGCGCTAGATTGGACGGAGGCGGGGTGGAGCTAGGTCACCGGCGAACGATGGCGACTTTCGGCCCGGCGGCAAGTCGGCGTTCCGGCCGACGTCGAGCTTTAGGCCGGGCAAGAGAAAAGGCCGATCACGACCACGGCACCAAGGCAAAACCATTTGTGCATAAACTTTGGCCGAGACTCACCGGAGCAAGGCGGCAACAACGATCCGGCTCACGGGCGGCGCGATCCGAGGAAGGAAGAAAAAGGTCGCCTGACGCGGTCTAGGAAGGGAGAAAAGGGTTGCGGCCGGGGACCGAGGGGCGTGATGTAACACCCCTGGTGTTACTCGACTAAAATCTTGACATGTCATCATGATTATCATAAAGCATGCATAATTAGAAAAATTTGAAATGCATGGAAATTAAAATGAGTTTATATTTTAGAGAATGGTTGTGCTTAAGAAATTTAGAGTGTTTAAATGTTAAATTATGTTTTTGATGTTTTTGATCCTAAGTGTGATGTTGAATGATGGTTGGATAGTATAGGTTGAAAATCTGAAATTTGAATCAAATTCAAATTTGAATTGAACTCCTAAAACCCTAATTTCTATCCTTTATTTTTACCCCTTTTTCTTTTATTCAAAATTTATAAAGAATTTGGGTATGGTTGTTAAAGCAATTTTTGTGGAGTTTTCAAAGTTTAACAAAGTTGGTATTTTGAGTTTTCAAAGTTTAGTTCAAAAATTTTGAGTAATTTTGAAAATACCAAAAACTAGGTTTTGTCCCTTTTGATTTAAAAAACCCTAATTCAAAATCTAAGCAAAATTTGCAAAAAACTTTCAAAAGCCAAGTTGTAGATCTTGTTTTGATGTACAAAAGAGGTGTACAAAGTTTTTTTTTTTGAATAAATTTTAAAGTAATTTTGAATCCAAATTTGCCCCTTTTTTGACCCCATTTCAAAAGTCATATTTAGAGTCCGAATTTGAAAATCTTCCAATTGTGAAAATTGTAGATCTTGAAAAAATTAGGCTAAGTCACTTTTGGAGTTTTTCAAGTTCAGTTCAAATTTGAGGAGAATTTGATGAAATTCAGAGAAGATAGAGTTTAGGGTTAACAAAGAATGCTGATTTGCCTGTTTTTCCTCCATACTGGCGGTCGCCCGGCGCGTCCCGTAGTAGCGTTCTGCGCCGCCGGCCGTCACAAATGCGTCTGGCTACATGGGCCGGGTTCGCGGCGTCGCCCGCATCGTGTCGATGGTCCTTTGCCCTATAAAGCTTGGAGCGGCGCCCGTTTTTCCTTCTTCTTTCTCCTTCACATACGCCCCGGAAACGCCTCCGCCCCCTTCGATTCTGGAAGTCGCCGTCGAGCTCCAATCATCCAATTAGCTTTGCCATCGTGTTCGCAACTTCCTTGCGGCGTCGGTTGGGCTAGCCCTAGTCGAAATCTCATTAGGCCCGGCGCGTGCGGCGTCGTCTTCTTCCGCGGCGGGGCCTCCCATCGCGGTCAGCTGCCGTCGTCACACATTTTGGTGAGCTTCAATGGGGAACCATCTAGAGCTTTGGAGTCGCCTTGTGGCATTTGTGGTCATGATCTTTCGTCGGTTTTGTGTTTGCCCCACGGGCAGGAATGCGTCGTTGCCACCGTCTTTTCATCACCCCGCGCATTGCTCACCGTCGCCCGATCACCCTCGCCTTGTCTCCATCCCAACCAACGTGAGCACTCGTCATCTTTAGAGGTCCTCGTCCGCGAGGGTGTCATCGGTTTTGTTTAGTGCGCCGGTAGCCGCGGAACACGCTTTGCCGCCGAAGTCGGCGTTGCGCGCCGCGCCCGCGCCAGTTTTAGCTAGGGGTCGGCAGGTTCGTTTAGATGGGGTTTTAGGACCCTCCGGAGGTCTTTGGAGATGATGCTTTTGGTCGGCTGTCGGCCGAGAAAGCCCGACGAACTTTCCGCCGGGGCCCGCGCCCGGGCCGCCATGGCCGTCGGTGGTCATGCCGTGCCTTTGGTGTCGGGTTTGGGTGCCATGAGGTCCGGGGCGAGGTTGAGAGGGTCACGTAGAGCTGCCTGCCTGAGATCTCACTCGCCGGGCGAAATCGCCGCCAATCGGCTGTCAGCGGCAGTATTGGGTCATCACACCAGAACGGCAG
>JADLZK010004441.1:0-33146 GCA_015847255.1 Hyparrhenia diplandra | reverse complement strand
AAAGTGTCTATCGAGTATATATATTGATTCTAGCAAAAAAAAATGTTTTCCACTAATACCACTATGTAGACGACACTACAAGATCTGCTTTGATGTCAACTTAACTATTATAATTTAAATTATATATATGATTATTATAATCCAAGGATCATAGCTAGACCATGATGACCACTCTCCAAGCGGCTCAAGAAACCCCCTCCGGCGTCGCAGGAGGAAGATGAGGCGGAGGATTCTGCGTCACCGGAGAGGGGTGGTCGGTTGCCCCTTGCCCCACGACAGCGCCGACATCGGCCACCGCGGCAAGGAGATGAGTGCCCGGAGAAGCATGCTGCGGGACCTGGTGCCAACACCATCACCACGTCGCCCCCAAAATGCAAGAAGAAGAAAAGCAAGAGGTCCGCGGACAAGGACAGACTCAAGAAGAAAAAGAAGTAGCTTAGAAAAGCCTTGAGCAAGCCGATGTCGTCGCCCCAATTGCTAGATGAGGAATTCAATGGCAAGTAGCCTGTCCTCGCCGCTGCATCATCCGGGTGCGTCCCCGCTGGATCCGACGCGATGGCCCCTGCGTTTGACATTGGTCTCGTCGTCGTGGGGCCCCTGCTTAGTCGTCATTGCGGCCGCCTCCACTAGAGCACAACTTGGGGCTCCCTCAACAGCAGTGACGCTTCTAGTGGAGGTGGCCGGAGCAGCTGCTGCCCTCGCGCCGCCGATGCCCAAGCAGGGGAAGACCGGCCCCTGCGTGGACGGGATCCTCGACCACTGCTTCGTTCTCGGCGCCCAGCCCACCGATTCGGCCCGGGGAGGACGGCGTCCTCGTGCGCCCATCCGCCCCGAGGTTGCTGCCCCCTTCCTCCTACCCCGCCTCTGCATCCCATGGTGATGGCCCCTTGGCTGACCTAGTGGTCACCTCCAGCGGATCTACTCTGGGGACCGCTGACTTGGCCGCCGCCGCTGCCCAGTCGATAGAAGAGCTTGTCACCGTCGAGGACGCCTCTGATGATGATGAAGATCTAGCTCGGCCTTCTTACACTCCTCCACCGGTAGGCCCAAGCACGTGCGCTGGTGCGAGGGCCCTCCTCTGATGATGAGGAGGAGAGCTATCTCCGGGCCACGCGCCGTGCTGCTCCGCCTTGTGCCTGTTGCCCAAATTTGCATTATAGTAGATACCAAGCCACCTTTTTTTTTGCTGGTAGGTAGGAACAACTATTATAGCATTATAGATACCAAGCCTTTTTTTACGGAACCGATTCGTGTGCAATTGTGATTCGTGTGCAACGTTTGCAACTTCCAACCACAATCACTGGATCTTCATCTGATGGCGGAGAGGTGAGAAACTTTAACACTTAAACCCTCACCATTACTTTTGCTAACATAAAAAGACCACTAATCCCAGGCGCCGTGACAGACGTTTCCCTGCTCCGTTCCGTCGATCCATCTACACGCGCGCTGTCGATCCATCTACATGGAAACCCTTGGCCCAGCTCGGAAATCGATCGACTAATCGAGCACACGAACACGATCGAAGACGATGCCCACAGCAGGCGACAACGAACGAAGGCCGGCGACAGAGTTGTATGAATTAGATGTGGCCGTATGAAGGTCGTGCTCCCACCGCACGCCTGTACGCGAGGGGGAAGCAATGGCGATGGCGCGGCCGGCATAGCATGGCTCGCTGCAAATTTATAGCTGGCTGGCTGGCTACCTTGGCTCGCAGCGCAGCGCGACGCAGTAATTATAGCGCGCGTCATCGCCGATCTGCTCTGCTCCTGCTCTCAACAAGTTCTGAACGCGCGTACAAAATTATTCTTCTGCCTGGCAGTGGCAGTGCCAGCACCGGTTTGGTTTGCATGGTTAATGAACAGCTCCAGTCAAGTTGAATCACTCGATCGGCATCGGTGCGAGCGTCTGGGAGCAGCACGCATGCAAACCGCATGATAAAAAATAGGGACACTAGTGATTGTGAACGACCCTCGGCGGCGCGCGTGTAGATGGATGGACGGAACGGAGCATGGACGGCGCGCGGGATTAGTGGTCTTTTTTTTTAGCAAAAATAATGATGGGGTTTAAGTGTTAAAGTTTCTCACCTCTCAAACTAACCATCAGATCAAGATCTAGTGATTGTGGGAAAGTTGCAAACGTTGCACACGAATCACAATTGCACACGATACGCTCCCTTTTTTTACTACCATTAATTTAGAGATGCAGCTGAACAGATTCATTAAGCAAATGCTAAAGAGGGCGTACTCGGGGTCTTGGGAAGGGTGTCAATGGTCGTGGGTAAAAACTTTGGAATCAGTTTTTATGTTCAGGAAATCGAAATTAATTTCTGAGAAATTACATGGAACTATAATTTTTTTCGTGTCCCTGGCAATTGCTCAACATGGAATGCATAAGCTGCATTGACCTGGCAATTACTAACGGGTCTTGTGTCGACTTTTGTTCACTGTTTGTCCATTGCCGCAATTTAATCTAGCGATCTCTCTAATGATGCTCTTGTCAATTGGTGATACATGGCCACTTGTTTGCTGTGCATCTGGCAAAGGAAATTATAAAGAATCGTAGTTTTGACCACAATAGGTGTAGCATAGAACCTAATCCAGTAACCTATGAGGATTATTTGTTTTATTAGTCCTGACTATTATAGCAGTAATAAAAATGGAGCCCGTGTTGTGGCAATATGCAGCCAAATCTGTGCGCGCCGTGTGTGTGTGTTTTTTTTTTTGGAAAATTGTATGCACCGTTAGTTTGTTTAGGGAGCAGAAGAAGGACTTGCACATAGTCTTTATTGACCTCGAGAAGGCGTATGACAAAGTACCGAGAAACGTTATGTGGTGGGCCTTGGAAAAACACAAAGTCCCAACTAACTACATTACCCTCATCAAGGATATGTATAAGGATGCGATGACATGTGTCCGAACCTGTGATGGCGATACCAGTGACTTTCCAATTAAAATAGGACTACATCAGGGTCAGCTTTGAGCCCTTATTTATTTGCCTTGGTGATGGATGAGGTCACAAGGGATATACAAGGTGACATCCCTTGGTGTATGCTCTTTGCTGCTGATGTAGTGCTAGTGGATGCGAGTAGAGCACGGGTTAATGGAAAGTTGGAGCTGTGGAGGCGCACACTTGAGTCGAAAGGGTTCAGACTAAGTAGGACCAAGACCGAGTACATGATGTGTGACTTCAGCCCGTCTAGGCGCGAGGATGAAGATGTTAGCCTCGATGGACAAGTGGTGGTCAAGAAGGATACTTTTCGATATTTAGGATTAATGCTACAGAAGGATGGCGACATTGATGAAGATGTTAGGCATAGAATTTCAACAGGTTGGTTGAAGTGGCGTCAAGCTTCGGGTGTCCTCTGTGACAAGAGGGTGCCACAAAAGCTAAAAGGTAAATTTTATAGGACGACTATTCGCCCGGCGATGTTATACGGTGCTGAATGTTGGCCTACAAAAAGGTGTCATGTCCAGCAGCTTAGTGTGGCTGAGATGCGTATGTTGCGTTGGTTTTGCGGGCTACAAGAAGGGATAGAGTTCGGAATGAAGAAATTCGGGATAGGGTCGGGGTGGCACCAATCGAGGAGAAATTGATTCAATATCGGTTGAGATGGTTTGGACATGTCCAACGAATGCCTCTCGAGGTGCCGGTCCGTAGTGGGGTTTTAAAGCGGGAAGACAATGTAAAGAGAGGCAGAGGGCGACCTAGACTGATTTGGGATGAGACGATTAAGAGAGACCTGAAGGAGTGGAATATCTCTAAGGAATTGTCTATGGATAGGAGCGCTTGGAGACTAACAATCAACGTGCCTGAACCGTGATTTTGTTTTATCTCTTTCCCTGTACAACCCTAACTATGTTATTGTTGTTGTTTAACCCTAACTCTATCTTTTGTTTTGTGCCTTATTTTTATGTCTTTTTTATACTTATTTTCTATGGGTTTCATCTCTAGCCTACCCTAACTAGCTTGGGACAAAAGGCTAAGTTGTTGTTTGTATGCACTGTTAGTTTGTGATCATGAAAAAGTATTTCCTGTTTATTGAGGTTGCCCTTTTATACTTGAAAAAATGAACACAAATCCTAGATACCATGCGCACACAGAAGATTTGGGTGTTTAATACGTAATATGAGAACTTTAGGGTCAGCAAACACTGGACAAAATTTCAGTCCAAACAAATGCTTGTGTAGACACGTGGGGGCCTCAGACTAGGCACCGTTAACCGTGCTGGTTTGGCGCCAAATCTCTGCCGTCGCTCCGCATTCTCCTCCCTGTCAGAACCTTAGGGCTCGTTTGGTTGGGGGGAATTGGTGGAAGGGAATGAGAGTTGAAGAGGAGGAGACTTAAACTCATTGTTTATTTTGTGGGACAGAGTTGTAATGGGATGAGGAAAGGGCGTTGAGAGGCCAAACTCCCACCAATCTATTCCCCGCAGGGGGACCTTGGTATTTCATCGGTGAATGATGTTGTCAATTCCCATGCCTAAGCTCACGCGTCTCAAACAGTGGAGTCCAATTCTATTTTTAACTCCCTCTATCAATTCCCAACACATATCAAACAAAGGATTGAGACTAGAAATCAAACTCCCACACTTATTCCTTTCTCAAACTCCCACCTCCAATTCCCATGCCCCTTCCCATCACTTGCCAAACGAACCCTTACAGCTATTGTCGATCTTGTGCATATCATTACTGGAGACAGATATTACATACTTTTTTGAGCCTCTATATATGACTTCTGCGCCTACAGATTCAGAATGGATTACTGCAACCATTATAGGGACGTGATACATCCACCTGCAGGACTTTTCAAGAAGAATTTATAGTGACATTGTGAAACTACTAATTCCGATCATGCAGCAGCTATAATCCTAATTGTCACAAGTAAACCCAAAGTGGCGAAAAGACAGCATACTCCCTGTAATTTCTAGCACAAGTAGAACCACAGGACTGACAATAGGAAAAGCTATAGGCATTTCCAGCTGATCCTACATCTGTGAGATAATCCAAATGATAGTTTCCTATTTAGATCCTGTGGCTACACTATTTCTAGCACAACAGATACCAACCAATTTCACTACTGCATGCAACACGGGCAGGACTGATCAAATGAACAAGCTATATGCAATTGACAGTACATCATTGTGGCTGTATATTTAAAACTAGCCAAAAAAAAAAAAAAAAAAAAAATCAGACTAGCAAAGCATGCAAACATACATGTTAACTAAAATATACTTGCAAGAGCTATTCACCACATGGACAAGGTTACTAATGAGCCTGCCAAGCAACTTCCAAGCACCCTCATAGAGCACAGTATATCTTTGGACAAAATATGCTAGTTAGAGTCATGAAACGAGTCAAGCACTACGACAATATATACACGTGCAGTTCAGTCATAAAACGCCACATCCTCCACCAAAATACCTACATAAGGATGGTTGTCACTTGCCAATAAGTTCACCATTCACTGATCCGACGGCATACCACCCATGCCACAATACACCAAAATTAAACTCTGATATGTGCTAAGGGCGATATGCTTTTGAAAGGGAACCAAAATACATCATTTGCCACTCCAATCTAGTGATGCTTCATCGAACGAGACTTCTTAAGTTTCTCTCCAGGTTCCGACACTTTAAGTAACTCAATTTCATAAACAAGCCATGAGTTAGCTGGTATCGTCTCCTTTTTGTGGTTCGCCTGGTATCTCCTTTTTGTGGTTCCTTTTTGTGGTATGTCCTTATACCTGAAAAAGAATCACAAATTTAGTTTACCCTCGCACAGATGCTCACGAAATGTGAGCATGCATATTCTAATGAAAGAAAGGATACGTGTGAATGAAATAAGACACTCACCCAAGAGCAGGAGGAATGGTCAGTTTCCTTTTCCCACCAACGCGCATGCCTACAGGACAAATCAAAGCTGATTTCAACCAAATTACCACAAAAATAAACATAAGATGTGTGCTTTAGTAAAGAAAAGATGCTTATAACCCTTAATTCCTTGGTTCCATCCAGCAATTATGTTGTCAACTCCTGAAACCATCAAAATATGCATATGTTGTGATCAGCAAAAGGATTAGACAAAGAACAGAAATGAGAGCTTTTGCCAATCTTTTTTACCGAGCGTGAACGTGTAAATGGCAGGGCAACCTTCAAAAGAGTCAAAAACTGTCCCATCTGTCAGCATTCCAATATATTTCACTTCAACCTACACAAGGCACCTTAAAATCATTAACGTATTACTTCTTCCCAGGTCAAGAAATGTATACATAATTGCTCATACTGTGATGTCTTATTTAAGAGTAGTCATCAATAATTTTGTGCGCAGACAGAGAGAGAGAGAGAGATTATATTTTGTTATAAGAGAGGTAAGACTTTGCTAAAAAGCTTATCATTGTTATAATAAGCATCTAACATAATTCTATCAGATGCACAAAAAATTATACAAGTTAATGAATGTTAATACTAAGGTTGAGTTGAGGATGACCTCCTTCCCATCAGATGCCATTTCAGCATTACAGTCTCCCGATTTTAGTTCATCTATTTTCAACTCATCGCTGATAGGACCTCCTACATCTTCTTTGTCGACTGGACGATTACTAGAACCAAGGGATGCTTCATTAGAGATCCTACAAAATGAAACATATACACTATGAAAATAAATAATTAGAAAGAGAAAAAAAATACTAGATGAGCCAACCAGTTTTATTCCTTACTTCATGTTAAGACCAGATTGCCCAACCATTTGATTTGGACCACCATTATGTACATCAGTCTCTGGAGCATTGCGTCCCTCATGTGCATGTGTGGTTTCATGATCATCATCTTCTTGACTTTGTGTTACAAGCACTTTTATGTTGGCAGCAGCATTAAGACCAGCTTGCCCAACCATTTGATCTGTACCATCATTCTGTACTTCAGTGTCTAGAGTATTGTGTTCATGTGCAATACCATGAACATGTGTGGTTACCCGATCATCAGCTTCTTGACTTTGTGTTACCAGAGCTTGTACTTTGGCAGCAGCATCAGGGATCCTACAGAGATAAAACATATACACAACAATTAAGTACAAATCAAGAGAGTACCATGATCTAGAGCTTATGGTCCATTTATATCTCATTGATTTCATATACATATAAAGGCTCTAAATGATATCATAGATAAGCAACAGCTCTTGAACTAGGAAAGGCATATTCAACCGGTTTAATTCCTTACAAAATGTTAAGGCCAG
The DNA here is from genome assembly GCA_015847255.1 of Hyparrhenia diplandra. Classification (NCBI taxonomy): domain Eukaryota; kingdom Viridiplantae; phylum Streptophyta; class Magnoliopsida; order Poales; family Poaceae; genus Hyparrhenia; species Hyparrhenia diplandra. The sequence goes on along the minus strand of JADLZK010004441.1, from coordinate 25,917 downwards.
ATTGCCCAACCATTTGATTTGTACAATCAGTATGAACTTCAGTCTCTAGAGCATTGCGTCCCCGTGCAATATCATGAGCATGTATGGTTTTATGATCGGCAGCTTCTTGACTTTGTGTTACAAGCGCTTGTATGTTGGCAGCAGCATTAAGACCAGCTTGCCCAACCATTTGATTTGTACCATCATTATGTACTCCAGCGTCTAGAGCATTGTGTTTCTGTGCAGTACCATGAACATGTGTGGTTTCACGATCATCAGCTTCTTGAATTTGTGTTACAAGAGCTTGTACATTATCAGCAGCATCAGGAATCCTACAGAGATAAAACATATACACAACAAATAAGTACAAATCAAGATAGTACCATGATTTAGAGCTTATGGTCCATTTAAGCTGATATAATATGCTACACGCAAATGTAAATCTGATTATATCTGATTAGTTTCATGTACATAGGCTCTAAATGATATGAGGTAAGCAAACAATCTTGAACTAGGAAAGGCATATGCAACCATTTTGGGCCATTCCTAACACAAGTCTTCTATGTTGATACGATATATATGCTACACCCAAAAAGAAAACTAAGGCTCTGCTGTGTAGTTTATTTGACTGTATGCCAATAACTACAAAAATACCATAACAGAACATTAATGTATAAAATAAGTACATAATTGAATTGAACTGGTGCTTGTCCATCTAGATTTACCAACTATAGCATCATATATGCTGAAGTTCTTTTTTCCTTCATGTTGTGACAAAAGGGAAAAACTAAAGACGAAACAAACAAGCAAGCCGACAAGTTTAACTGACCTACCGTCGTATCAATAATACCCAACTGCTATTCAGTTAATTAGAATCAATACCTCAAAAACGTACCCGTTTAGTAGTGCCAAACTATTACCTGACCAAATTAATAAAACAATACCTTAACTTAAAACACAGTGCACCACCCCACCCCTTGTGAATTACACATGAAATGTATTTATTGATTTGTGAAATGGAAAATGTTGCGCTACCAAGAATACTGAACAATGTAAGACTCAAGTGATTTGATGTTTCTACCAGAACAATGTAAAACAATACTATGAATATATATATACTTTTTTTTTTGAAGTAAGATGAATATATATACTTACTTGTAGTATCCTGCCAAGTGAACTGAACTATCCCAGTCAGTCACGGAGAAAACAACATTTTGCCCCTTGCCGTATTCCAGGTCTAATCTGTATGTGGCCGATTCAGACTTCAATGCGCAGAAACTGACAGGCATCTTACTACCAACAGTGCATGTTATGGTGGTCCAACAAACACTCTTAAGATTACCTAGTGTAGCCTGAAAAATACATAAAAAAGAAATATGCTTTAGCAATCAAGAGTTTCTTAAACATTGCACGTGTTCTATATAGCAAACATTGCAGAAAATATTTTCTATAGTAGGTGTTTTGATGAATTGGCATGCATAGCTTCAGAGTTTTTAAAATTGTTTTCAATTGGCATAAATATAGAAAAAGATCCATGTAATGCCACTGCTAAATCCACATTGTTTTAACTCGGTTTGCATTGTGCCACAAAACTAAGCTAGCTGGGTTTCCTGTAGTTGCAGATTAAGAACATACATCATCTATGAGGCCACTGAATGAACAAATAAAGCTTTGCATACAAAAGGGACAAGTAATAGAACACATACCCTCCATGGTGCAACCTTTCTCTACTGCATATGTAGAATATAACTAGATATTCTAAAAACATTTTGTTATTAGCAACATCAGATTGATCAGCTAAATCAATTACTCAAAACGATCAATAATGAATAAAACATGTCATTGTTTTTTTTTTGTAAAAACAAGGTTCTTGAAAGAACGACATCCAAATGCAGCTAAAGAACAGATAAGAACACGAGATGTACGAATCAATCAAAGAATGCACTGAACTAAATAAATATATACAATATTGAGTTCTACAATATTCATCTGTTGATTACAAGGGGATAGTAATCTTATTACTTCATAGTCATAGACTCCATTGCTTATCACAAGAATATTACATCCTGTCACCGTCGTCTATATATACTAATCCGATTAAGTGTAAACCATAATAAAAACAAGCCGCAGTCTTTATCACAAGCATCCACATCCTTTCACTCTTATGTTTATACTAATCCAACTAACTTTAAACCATTCTAATACAAACAAGTTGCATTAAATACAAACAAGGAGCACGAGGGGACGGGGGTGTGGGCATTCAGGGCTGGATGGGGTGCTATGGATACTGTTGGATGGGGATACATGTCAGTGCTGAAGGTTTTATTGAACTCATATAAAAATGATATTCAAGCCGTAACTACTACCTACATAAGACTTGAGAAGAATATTTAGGGACAAACTCCTATCATATATTCGTATTTGAGGTTCGAACACACAAAGAAGCAAGTAAATTTAGAAATCACACATTTTATGTGGCCAGCACACTGCAGCAAGCCTGAAATGCAAAAGGTGGGAATCCATCCAGTAGAAGAATGTTGTTTTAGATATTGACACTAACTGACCATATTCTATTCCAAACTTTCCATAGATTTCAAACCATTTTTTTTACAAAATATATGAATATATTTCATGTGATCAGCCCATTATATGATTCGAAAAATTGTATCATTGTGCCTGTGAATGACATGTGAGACCCAACCTCATTTGTTATTGACATAGAGTAGTGTTATTTTGGCAACATGTGTTTTCACGAGTGGTGACAAAAGATATATTAGTACCCGAAGTTTAGAAGTCAGACAGGATGCACCCTGAACAGCATTCCTTTGGATTGGTGTGGTAATTTGACACAAATGTAAAATGCATCTTTCAGCATATAAAAAACATTTCAGACCAAGTGCAAACTAGAAGGTAACAGATTTAAGATGGGCAGAAAAAAATCTGGTACAAATAGCAGTGGGTACGTAGCCGTGCTCGGAGTCAAGGATCTCGGCACCCACAACATCAGCCTGCTCTTAAAGCTTCTGCACAGGCTACACTGTCCTACATCATCGGCCTGGGCTCAGTGGGTACGCAGCCGTGCTTCGGTGGCCACACTCAAGGGCGACGTCCATGGTGAGCACTGGGAGGTGCTTTGATCCCTGCTGCCCCTCTATCAGGCGATTACAACAGTCCAACTGGGCGATGGTAAGACCTGCTCGTTCTGGGATGATGTTTGGCTGGGAGATGAGGCACTTGTTGACTTCTTTCCTGCGCTGCACAGCCATTGCATCAATAAAGACTTCTCGGTGCATGAGATGCTAACTTCCGGGGTGCAGGCTCAGCTGGTCCCAAGAATTAGCCACAGAGCTTCACAAGAACTTCAGCAGGTCCGGAGCTTGATCAACGATGTCGTTCTGTCAGACAGACCTGACAGCCGTGCCTCCTCTTTCTGTAACCCCACCAGAGGTCTGGACAGCAATGCGGTCCCACGTTCTTAAGTAAGGCAAGGGACCAAAAAAGGATGCAACAGCAGACTTCGTGTGGCATAACTCTGCGCCGCCAAGATTCCAGATGTTTATGTGGCTGCTCATTAAGCGAAGGATCCAATGTCGCACTGTCCTCCTGAGAAAGCACGTTGTCCAGAGCGGCACTTGCGAGGTGTGCAACACTTTTGATGAGTCACCGGAACATATCATAAGTGGGTGCACTCTAGGGAGGAATTTCTGGGAGAGACTGAACATGAGGCAGATGATCGACCTAGACGCCAGAAACCTTCACACCCTCTCCGCGCCTGCCGGGATTCCAAGGGAGGAATTCTCCTTCCTTCCTTGCCCTGACCTGCTGGCACATTTGGAAGGCCAGAAATGCAGCGGTGTTTCGTCAGGAAATCCACTCAGTTGACCGAGTTTTGCGAGACTGCAAGGAAACTGCAGAGAAATGGCGCCAGAGATTCAAGAAAAAGAAGAAACCCATTGCTGACAAATGGTGTGCTTTTTTCGAGGCTGCGTTACAACCTTAGTTTTCAATGTACATTTGGGTGTTTTTCTATCTTTCTTCTTTGCCTCCCTTGTCTCCACATCTTGTGTGAGACCAAAGACGTAAATATTACTTTGTTGTGGGACGTTACAGGCCACTAATATAAAATTCAGGTGGGGAGCGACCCCCCCGGTGACCTCTCAAATAAAAAAAGAAAAAAAAAACAGATGCCAAGACAAAAAGGGTGATGACTACTTCCTACTGACAAATTTTCAGTTTTTTCCACACAAGGGAAACCCCCATTTCCATTATAGATATAGAATAACGATAACGAAAATACATTTTCAGTCAGAAGGGAGCAAAAAAAAGACGTGACAGAAAGACACTGCTCTGGAACTTGCACTAGCACCTACCAGAGAAACGAACCCCCAAGAGCTAAACAAGCTCAGAAGCCCATAAGTGAGTTACAAATGGCATAACTCTCAAACGTACTCAATAGCAAACAACTAAGCCAAAAAGCAACGTCCTCCACCAAAGGTGCCGAGAGACGGTATTTTTCAGTTTATTTGCAGAGTTTGATATCACAAATTCCAAAAAGAATTCGAGAGTTTGGTGCCTTCAAACAATGAAGTTTATATTAGTATACTTTAATCTCACTTCTCCTCTTAGTTTCTTTCCCAAATAGACATCATTGTTTTGGATTCTAGAACAGTATGATGAAAGTAAAACCTGAAATTACTTGCAATCATATTTCCTATTTCTATGCAGAGTGTTCTATGGTGCACTGGTTGTACTAAATGGGGCAATCAGTGCCTTGAAAACAGAGGACATCATAATGCATATAGGAAGTAAGAGCATCTCCAAGAGTTCCCTAAACCTCCTCCTAATCCTTAGTATTTAGAAAGATGAGAAAAAATCATTGTTGGGAAAAATCCCGCTCATCCACATAACTTTACGCGTGCAATCACCATAAAGCCGGCAATTTTCTTCACCTTCACGCCTCATCCATCCAATCACCGTGCTGGACCAGCTCAACTACGCCGGCGGACCCGCAGGACCTGCTCAACTACAAGGGATGAGAGCTGATGCCCATCGCCGCACAGACAACGCGGAGGACGAACTCAGGCTGCAGCTGGTGGAAAGTGTAGGAGGACGGCGAGGATAAGAACCAGCAGCACGTCCCTGCGGGATGCTCTGACCTGAAGGTGTTCGGCAAGGTGGCCGACGTGAAGCCTCTGTTGAGCGGGAGCTGGGACTAAACCACGACTGATCCGCTCACGCGATGCCGTTGTAAGGTGACGATCGACGAGGCCAGCATGGACTGAATGACATATGCTTTTGGAATATAGTTTTGGGAGCAAATCATTAGAAACTCTTGGAGATGCCATATTTATTTCTCCCAATAATTTTTTAGGAGATGAAAAACATCAAGTGTTTAGGAAGAAAATATTAGGTACTCTTGGAGATGCTCTAAGGGGCACAACTGTATGCAAAGATTGGCTATGTCCTCTACACTATCAAACAGCATCAATTGCAGTAAAATACTTTGAGGTGGCCTACTAATGTAAAGTAATCCTTGGAGGTAGTGACTGTACACCTGGGAACCAGACCAAGAGAAGATGCAGCTTTATGAACCCAATGTTAAACAAAGACCAGGAATCTTGATATCAGCATAAGCATATAGTAACTAGTAGCCACAGAAACTTCCGTGTAGTTTATTCAATGGTAAACCAGACCTATGCCCCCTATCACTGCATTTCTAAACATAAAGTGGAACCATGCGTAATATATTTTTTTTCTCGAATATGTAAAAGATTTGCGCATCTTTGTATTTAAGAAGAGTTTTTACAATGCGCACGAGCGCGATTCGGGGGATAGAATTTTACAATAGGCGCTGCCTCCCCTGTCAATTTACACATGGCGATTACTCGCGTGCTAAATCACCTAGGTGGCGCGCCCCAGCCTCTATCCAAAGGTCTGCGATTTGCTTGATTTTGGCGAGGAATTGCGCACTAGTGGCTGCTTCGTTACGGAAAAATCTTGCGTTTCTCTCTTTCCAAAGCGTAATAATTAAATTTTGTGTGTATAAAATTCAAACTCTTTCACCAATGGTTAAATACTTTGAAGCAACCTAGTCTAATAAATTATTTACCAGAAGCACAACCACAATCACAACAATTAAAAAAGACCCAGAAGGCTGGAACCTTGAGTTGAGTTGAGAGTAATTAAAGGGGAATCGTACTCCCAAGGATAAGAAGTACTCCTACAACGAGCTAGCTCGACTGAATTAATCGCACATTCGCACTGTGAAACAATGATTCGTTTCTTGGTCATCTGTGTATGAGAGAGAAGGGGGTTTCGTTCATCACCTGGGTGACGCGGACGCAGCCTGAGAAGTCATGGGCGTACGGCTCCCCGGGCTTCACCTCCACACCTGCAAAGTTTGAGAAAGATTCAATCAAAAGAAAAGAAGAATATGGATCAGGCCATGAATAGAGTCCCGGTGGAATTGAAGCTGGTGATTGAAGTGGTTACCCCAGAATCCCATCGGTTCTGGTTCTGGATCGGATCGGAGGTTTAGCCTGGGACTGGGTTGAGCCCCATCCGCATGCGGCTCCTGTCCATGGGCGGCGCTGTGCATGTCCTTGTTACAAGTGCCACCGGCATGCTCTTGCTCCGGGGTCTTCTTCTCCTGCTCCTCTCCGAGCTCGTCCTCTGGCAGTGAGGTGTTGCTCGGCTCGTGCTCTGCCATCTCCCCTGCCATGGTCCTCGTCTTCTTGGGGCGGCGGCGTCGGCTTCCTAAGCTGCTTCTTTTTCTTCTTCTTGCGCCTGTTCTTCTTGAGCCTTGGGGCCGACGCGGCGACAGTGTCGGCATCAGGCCCCGCAGCACGCTTCTCCGGGCGCTCTTCTTCCTGCAGCGGTGGCGCGGGAGCGCTTCTGAGCCGCGGCCCTGTGGCCGGCGTCGGCGCTGTCGTCGGGCAGCGGAACCCTCGCCAGTGACGCATAACCAGAATCATCCGCCGGACGGCGTTTCCTGGGCCGCTTCCTCTTGGTCTTGGACGCGCGCGGCGGAGAGACCTCGCCGGAGCGCTGGACCCCAGCATCCTCGGGCAACGGCGCCGAGCGTTCCTTAGCGGGAATGGCGGTCTCACCGCTCTCCTCGTCGTCGTCGGAACCCTCATTGCGGCCCACCTCCTTGGAACCGTCGGATCTTGGCCGGCGAGCGCGGCGCTTGGCGGCCATAGAGGATCGATGGCGGAGGGAAGGGATTTGGGAATTTTTGGCGGGGGACTGGGGAGTGGCGGTGCTGCTACTGCTCCGGAGTGTCTCTTCGTCTTCGACTAGTCCGTCAGCTACTAGTAGCATTTGTGATATTTGCTACGAGTACACCAGTACCGGTAGTACTGCAATCTCCATCACACTACTGACTACAAGCCTTGTCCACGGATCCCAATACTTTCTAGAATGTAATTTTTGCTTTCTGCTAAGCCACACAATTTAAGCTCGATTAATAAATTTATAAATAATATTTACATTTGTAAATAAGATTATAATAAAAATACATTTTTATTATTAGTCTTACACTGTTTACTAGAAAAAATTAGTATTTTGAATTTTGATGGGACCTAGAATTTGATAGAACCTAGAATTATTTAGTTTTATATACAATCATCTTGAGATTTTTTTTTTCCAAGTTATAGCTAGATGGGGATTTTTTTCTGCTTTTCATAATTTTTCTATGAAAATATGTTGACTTCTAAATTTTTAAAGGGGACTGTCTATATGTCTGTTGACAGATTTTCTAAGAAGCAAATCTGTCAACAGATTTTGAAGGATACAAATCTGTCAACAGATTTTGTGAAGAACAAATCTGTCAAATTTTTGAAAACGAGACAGCACAATAGAAAAAAGAGGAATCCGTCACATTTGCAACCCATTAGCATAAATATCCAAACCCAATAACATATATATATCAAAGATTCAAAGAACGATCTTGTGTCTATTTTACAAGAAATCCAGGCATCATCAGAATGTTAAACATTGGAATTCAGAATTTTTTTTCCAAACAATGGGTCATTTGGGCACTGTATTATTCCCTGTCCCTCTGATTGAGCATTGAACAAATCTGGAATCTCCTCTTCTGCTAAGCATCAGTACATCTAGAACTTCTCCTTAGTCTTTTTGAAACAATGTGCTTTCCAAAAGACCTACTCAGCGATTAGCGCGACGTTGCCATCAGCCTTCTTGATCTCCAAGTTGGCCTTTTGGTAGAACCCAATGCCTCTCAGAGCATCTGCTATGAAGTCATCAAATCCAATGGCGATGGCAGACTCTGCCTTGGCTCCATAAACCAGCCTCTGCGTTGCAGGACAGGTAGGGATCTTAGACAACACTTAATAATGTCTAGTTGTGCCTATCAGTTTAGGGAATCAAAACAGTAAAGTATGAACCTTGACTCGAGAGAGATGAACTGCACCGAATCACATTGAGCATGGCTCGTAAAACACGTAAATTTCACACATTGGTCAGAACATAAAGTGGAGGAGCAAACTGGCTTAATCTTCAGACCTACATCATCAGTTAACATTTTTTTTTGGAGAATGAAGACATTGAGAAGTGGCATCAAGAAAAAAGAAAAACGCAGCTGAATCCTAATAACTACCAGAGAGAACACTTCTCGAAAGTGTGTTGTTTCGGAGGACTAGTGTTGCAAAATGAGGGATCTCAGCAGCTGAATTCATCCACTTTCTCTTGAGTCATTAGGTAGAGCATTTTCTCACCATCTCCTTGATGCAAAATGCAACAAAACAAACAGATGCAGTCATGCAGATGCAAAGAAGCCAAATGGCAAACATGGCATACAAAGATGGAGACCATCAGAAAATGCATAGAAAAGTACACGAGGATTACTCACTAGTCATTGGATTGAGCCAAAGAATTTATTGGAGCTCGTCTAGACGTCTCAGTTTTGATGGCACTATAGATTAAGTAAGCATGCATCATATAAAATGATTTGGCACATTCAGTTTCGATGTAAGTGTTTTAATACAAGAATTTGGACATGCATACCACACAACATCCAAGCTAACCAACCAACATGCTGGCCTACTAGCAAAGACCTGCAAATTGTAATTGTGACATATACTGATTGCCTAGTATCCTATGATTATGTGATCATTTCACACTTTTCAGAAAATACTCAACTCAAAGTCTCGAACAAATTTCACAAACCTAGATGTTGCCCATTGGATCAGATAAGCAAATACAGTAAGAAATAACAACCTACGCTAGATGTATGACCGAAGAAATGCTAAACAAGTCTGGTGGTGAGTTTCATGGCAAAGTGTAAAGTCCACACTTACCCATGCCAATCTCCAAGGACCCCTCCTCCAACTCGGCGCCAGCCTTCTCCAGACCCATATTGGCGACCTAGCAAGCAAGCAGCAGCAGGCAAAGAGCCAATGGTAGCCATCAGGATCAGGACCGGGCACTCATTAATTAGATCAGATCCAGATATAAATAGCCCAAGTACATGAGGGATGCTGGAAAAAACAACACCGGTGAGTTGGAATGCTCCCTAAGAGCTGGTTGTAGCCGAGCTGTATTACTGCACAAAAGGGGGCAAAAAACTTTTTAAGCTATTTACCATTAGAGAAGGACAAGGACAATCTAGTTGATTTCATATGACTTTAAGCACCATGAAGGAATGTGGCAAAAAGTAAAAATCACAGATGGCAGTACTGCACAAAAGAGGGCCTAGTCTTCATTCCCAGAAACCTCGAATGTAAACCGCACCCTCAGCCACAACAACAACATCTGCCACAAATGCAAATCCAACAACAAACACAGCAACCAGCACAAGTCCACCTGCATTCATCAGCCAAGCAAAGACCACCAACTGCCAGGTTAGATGCAAATAAAGAAAAAATAAACTTGCATTCACCAACAAAACACTCCCTCCAAAATTAACATGAAACTCAAATATACAGAAACTCTACCAATCAACTCATGCTAAAATTCCAGCTAAAAGGTTAAAACAAACCCAACTTGACCATGACAAATACATTGGCCAAAAAGGTTGGTTACAGAGAGAGAAATAAAGATAGAGGGAAAAAAGGCTAACAGAGACAAGCTCAAGATAATAGACAGCTCAAGACAACCTCTAATAAATAAGAACATCTCCATTCATTAACCTAGCAAATCCAACAAACAAAAAAAGAGAATTGACTCCTAGGGGGGCATGATTTTTTTCAAAAAAAAAAAGCCACAAAACCTACTAGGAAGGCATGATTTTTTTTCAAAAAAAAAACTAAAAGCCCCCAAACCTATTGCCTAGTAGGGGACATTCGTTTTTTTCTCCAAAAGAGCATTGCCCCCAAACCCATTGCCTAGTAGGGGGCATGCTTTTAATTTTCAAAAAACAAAATGTCCCAAAACCCTTTGCCTAGTAGGGGGGCATACTTTTAATTTTCAAAAAACAAAATACCCCAAAACCCTTTGCCTAGTAGGGGGGCATGCTTTTAATTTTCAAAAAACAAAATGCCCCAAAACCCTTTCTCTAGTAGGGGGGCATGCTTTTAATTTTCAAAAAACAAAAAGCCCCAAAACCCTTTGGCTAGTAGGGGGGGCATGCTTTTAATTTTCAAAAAACAAAAAGGCCCAAAACCCATTGACTAGTAGGGGGCATGCTTTTAATTTTCAAAAAACAAAAAGGCCCAAAACCCATTGCCTAGTAGGGGGGCATGCTTTTAATTTTTAAAAAACAAAAAGGCCCAAAACCCTTTGGCTAGTAGGGGGGCATGCTATCTTAAAAAAATATAATTGCCCAAAACAAATTGCCTTCTAAGGGGTCATGCTTTTAAAAATACAAAAAGGTCCAAAAAATACCCTACTAGGAAGGCATGTTTTTTTCTTCAAAAAAAACTAAAAGCCCCAAAACCTATTGCCTAGTAGGGGGCATGCTATTTTGTTTCAAAAAGAGAATTGCCCCAAAACCCTTTGCCTAGTAGGGGGGCATACTACGAACATACTACAAGCACATAGATAAAGACCACACAGAGACATGACAAGGAGAGAGAGAAAGAGAAACACACACAAAGTGTCACACTCATATATATAGAGAGAGACACACATAGCCTCAAATATAACTGAGAGAGAGAGAGAGACAAACATACACATAGGAGAGAAATAAAGATAAAATAAATAAACTCAAAAGAAGAACCAGCCTTTCTCAAAGAAACTCAATTGAAATCAACTCAAATGAACTCAAGAAATAAAGATAAAGATAAATAAAGAGAACCAGAAACAACCTCAACTCATTGGACGGAGAGAGAGAGAGAGAGAGATAAAGAGAGGGAGAGAGAGAGACAGACACTACAAAATAAGACCATCTTCAGATTATAAAATGCAAGGCAAGACAGAGAAAAAATAAATAAATAGAAGAAAGATAAAGACATGCAGATAGGCATAGAAATTCTAAAAAAAATACTACAAAGATAGACATTCATAGAGAAACAAAGATAGATACATAGAAAAAATAAACTCAAAGCAACTCAATTAAAATCAACTCAATTCAACTCAATGCAGATAGGCTCACAAACACATACAGAGAGACACACAGAGAAAGACACACATAGAGAGAGATACACACACATGAAACAACTCAAAATAACTCAAAATTCAAAATTCAGGTCAACTAAATAGAAAGAGAAATACTCCCACCAACATCTAAATACTACACCCACATCCACTAACTAGATGACATGTCTGATAGAGAAAACTGACACCACAGACATACACACTCACACCAAAGCTACATAGAATGCAGCTCACTCTCAGTTCAGAAAAAAAAACTCAAAGAGAGACAAAGGCGGCTCACAAACACAGACAGACAGAGACAAACAGAGACACACAGAGAGGGAGAGAAAGAGACAAAGAAACAAATACAAGACTGAAGGCATAGACAAAGACAGAGAAATTTTACTCAAATAACTAAGCCACAGCCAATGTAAATAACAACACATAGAGATAGATAGAGAGAGGGGGACAGAGAAACAACAACATACATATATATATAGAGAGAATAACATGTCAAAAAATAAAAAAAAAAGACAAAAAGATAAAGACATAAAAAGACATACACATAAATAAAGAAACAGACATTTTGACAGAATTTAACAAAATGAGACACATCCATTGCAGTTCTGGGCGGGAGACATGCAATTACCTGATCCTAGTTTTATACATGATCAAATAACAAGATGCTCGAACCAAATGGTGTTAATGCATCTGAATGATATGATAGGCTCCAAACATCGGTAAACATGTAGTGCTGAAAATAGTGGAAGAAGTACAGTATAGTTCGTAGAGATGATGCAGCAATCCATTGAGGCACAGGTTGTTGCCCTGGTGCTAGGAACAAATGACATTTCGACATATCTAACATTCCAACAACCAAAAAAAAACCGGGGGCAGATCCCACACACCCCTCCCTCTCCTCCCCCTAGTCAGCAACTTCGATGCACAATACACAAACAAGCATTCGCAAACAGAGGACACAAAATCCAGGTGCTAGTTGCAACCTTACAAATAAAAGTATGGATTTATGCATGCTAAAATGGAGAGCCTAAGCATTCATGGTTATTGTACATCAAAACCAGAGATAAATGAAAAAAATAGAGGGATACCTCTTGACGTTTCTATCATTTATTTCAATACACTTTGCAGTACCTACTTTCTTAATGGAATGGCACGAAGTGTTCGAGAAAGAAAAAACAGAGATAATGTCCCAAATTCACACCTAAGAACACAGGGAAAAAAAAAAACAGAGATAAATGACTCCGTGTAAGGTCCCAAATTCACATCAAAGAACACAGGGAGGAAGAAAAAAAAAAATGAGCAAGCACAGGCAAACATACATCCCATATTCATATGTTTGGTGGATTCACTGAATCCAGCAATGTTAAAACAAGTGTAGGAACCTGGCCTACCATGGCAATCAAGGGGACACAGGCCACAACACCTTAAGGGCCTTAGTTCAGGCATGCAATTTGGCAAGGGAACAGAATCACAAAGAGGTTGGTAAACAAAAGTCAATAAGAACTTAATCAAGGCATTTTCTTATCACTAGCACAACATTTTTTTCTTATTTTTTTGGAACATTCCCACCAGAATGACAAAAGGCTGAATTCAATATATAACTTAGGCATCAGTTATACAATTCCAAAACATTAGGCATAGTGAATTTTGAAATTCAAATCACCAGCAAAACGCTAATTCGAATTTAACAAAAGGAATTTGGCCAGATCTAACATTGCAGCAAGTGACCGTATGATATATACTTGCTATTATACACACAAACACAGTGGGACAAACCCCCGGATGAAAAATAGAACAGCTATGTTCCAGTAGACATGGAGCCTACCATGTTATGCCTTTTCTGTGAACTAAAATCAAACCACATGTAGCAGCTGCGTGACATGCCACGACAATCTCAAGACAATTTCTAGCTATCAGGTCAATGTGGCTCACACAAAATTCTAGGTTGGCCCGAATCTGGTGTGCGCGAGCCCAATTAACAGTCCAATCTCCATTCTCCATTCTACAAATCCTAAGCTGAGAAGTCAGGAGCACTCACCGGGCCACAAACACAACAAAGGACAGGGAACAGGGCGACGCACGGCGGACTGGACCTGCCGACCTGGAGTCCTGGACGGCCGCCGGCCAGCTGGCTGGCGGCGTTGGGCGCCGGTGCCTGGCTGAGCCGTGGAGCCGCGGAGCGCGTAGGGTGGCCGGCGGTGGTGGTGCGGGAATCCGGCGCGGCGGCCGGCGGGGTCGGGCGGTCGCCGGTTCCTCTCCCTCGCGGCTCGCTTGGTCGCGCTGACGGGCGGCGAAGGTGGAGGCGGCGACAAGGCTGCGTGGCCGCGGGGCAAGGCGCGGCGACAAGGCTGCGTCAGAAAGCCGAAACGATGGGGAGGTGAAAATAACGGGTCAACATCTGTTACGAACCCGTTAGCGGTTTCTAATCACTTGCAGCCGGTCGGTTTGCCGCTGTTTGCCCACCAAAAACGCAAAAATAAGCGCAAATCTTAAAGAACATAATCAATGGCCCATGATTTGACAGATTCAAAGTCAACAAAATCTGTTGACAGATAAATAGCAAAATTCATTTTTAAAATAAAAAAGTTCCTACACTTCAAGAGTTTCCTAAACCACTCGTATGTATCCTTCCGACTCTCGTGGTTTCCTTAGCCTCCTATGCCTTCTTCCCTCGCGTGGCGTGCTGTTTTGGCACGCAACTTCCCTTCGCGTGAACTAGAGAAGGAGATCATCATCACCGCCATCGTCTGTAGAGGAGTTGGTCATCGCCATTGTCGCATGGAGAAGGTATCAATCAATCTACCTATTTGTATGTAGCTATTATGTTCTTCTTGTCGAGGTTTAGGGTTTCGTCCGACCGGGTGTTGCCTCGTTACTATGTCTTTTTTTAATAAAAATGGCATCACCAATGGAAATTTTATATGTGCCAAAATGATAAATAACTCAATCATTATGGACACTAAATAACTTAGATATTACGGACACAGAATAGCCAAAAAAAAATGGTGAGACAGGCTCCAACAAATGCTTGCCTCCGAAAACATATACAGATAGGCGGGTGTCTTAAGGGGGTTCTCTGTTAATCAACTAATAATCTTGGGACTCCATTTATAAAAATCGCTATTATTGGCCATTCTGAGCACTCACCTCTAATATTTTAGAGACGGGCGTCTTATATGTATGTCTCTAAAAATTAGTTTTATTAAAATAATTTTTATTTTTTATAAACTCGAGATAAAGACAATATTTACACTGACATTGTAGCCCTCGCCACCGTCTACAACTTTGTAGCTAAGATTTTTTTTATTTAAAACTTTTTAGAGTCTCAATATTGTTTTCAGTTCATGAATTCTAAAATTTAAAGTTTGAATTTTCAAACAACAATAGATGTTGACATGGTCTATACCAAAGTTGTACTTCGCAATACAACCAACACTTTATAATTGAAAATTTTGTAGTTGAAGTTTTCTAGGGTCCCAAATATGTGCTTTAAGTTCATCGATTTGAAATGCAAAATGTATAATTTATAAATGATCTCGAACATTTACATAGTTAATGCCAAAGTTATAGTATGTTTTTGTTGATAATTTTTTTTCATTTGAAGTTTTTATGTCCAGAATATTTGTTTGAAATTCACATATTTTGAGATTCAAAGTTTAAAATTTTCCAAATAACTTCAAAGGAGACACATCCTATAGCAAAGTTGTGGTGCTTGGTAAAATTTAAAACTTTGCAGTTAAAACTTTTTCCATTTAAGTTCATTTGGTAGCCAAAACATGCAATATAAAATTACAAAATGTTGAAAGATAGGATCTCATATATAATCATAAATGAGTTGTGGTGTAGTGGTAAATAGGTGTTATAATTATGTACTAGATCGGGGTATATTTATTAAAAGATGCCATTGTTTAGTTTTTTGAAAACCATTCAAAGGTGAGCATTTAACGGTCGTGCAATTGCCTTTGAAAATAACTCATTAGTGATCATGTGCCAAAGGCGGACACGATGTTTGTGTTAAAAGAAAACACACATCTTCGAAAATGCCTCCTATACTAGTGCAAGCAATTAACAATTCCACATAAACAAATGTTTTATTTATTTATTTATGTTTTCATTTGGTTTCCAGTCCAAGTAGAAATCCAAATGTTGTTTGGTCATCATATTTTTGCCCCACATTAACATCTAAATCTAAAACTCTAATAAAACTATCCCCACTAGGGTTTATTTGGAAGTTCTCTGCCTCCTGATTGACTCTGTCACAGGTAACTGAAGTATAGCATAGCGTCGCCCGATTTGCCCGCTCGGACCCCTGGTGCCGTCGTCCCTGCACACGACGACTTCAATGCCGCCGCCGACTCCTGGCCTTCTGGCCTCCTGCCTCCCACGCGGTTCGATATCCCGTCTCGCAAACGCAAATTTCGGCTGCCGTCCGCGTGCTCCCGACGATGGTCTTCCGGCCGTTCCCCCTCACGCCTTGAATCCCGCCGCCCCCCTCGCCTTCCCATCTTCCATGCAACAGTGGTGCCATGTGAGGAGCCGAGGAGTCTCATCGGCGTATAAGAAGTCCAGCGAATCGACTACGACGCTCGAGGTGTCTCGCCGCCGCCGCCGCCTCTTCCCTTCCACCTTCAGACAATCGGACCCCATCGGAGCTGTTAGCGCCGCCGTCGTCGAGCGGGTGCGCCAGGCTTCACGAGCCCACCGGAGTCCAAGTTCCGTCTCCGCCGAGCAGCACCATCCCGTCGCTCGAGATCCGGCAGCCTAAGTCTGTGCGTCATCCCGTCGCTTGAGATCCGGCGCTGCCTGGATCCTCTCTGTCGAACAGGCCGCGTGCGTCGTCTCCGCCGGGCGGGTGGCGTCGTTGCCCGCGTGCACGAGGGCACTTGCGTCGTCTGCACCGGGCGGGTGGCGTTGTAGCCCGCGAGTGCCCTGCTGGGACACCAGCCGTCGAATCCAGGTTTGGCTGAGACTTTCAGAGTTTTAATCTTACTGTTGTTATCGATTTGTTTATTCCAATCAAATCCCCTTGCAGCTTGCAGATCCGGGACAGTTCATTTCCATTGATCTGGTTGCTATCCCACTACTTCTGAAATCAAATCACCATATTTTCCATTGAGGCGCTTCTTAAATCAAATGGCCCTTTTGCTTCTCACATCTGCCTGACAAATCGTACGTTACCTGTTTGTAATCTTGATTTTTTTTCTTGGGTCAGATTAGATCAAAGACCCGTGGATAGGAGGATTTGATTTTATCGAGCCCTTTTCGGCTGTGCAACTACCCGGAGAAGATCACCAGGCGTATGGTATCATTGTATTTACTCAGATTAGATCAGAGTCCCTTTTAAATTTGAGTATCCTCGGATACTTCCCTTTTCAGATTGAGTATCAGTTCATACTTTATTGAATATATAATCATATATGTACTGATACTCGTCTGCATGTATCCATACTCTCTCTCAGCACGTATTTATACTCATGCTCCCTATACACATACTGCATGGTGTATTTGCTAATACTCTGCCAAAACGTTATACACAAACGTATATACACGTACTCCTTTTGAAAATAGTATGCACACATACACTCTATTTAAAATACGTGTTCAACGAAATGCCTCCAAGGAGGTATCTTTACCAATTCAGAGCACATTCAGGAGCTTAATTCTGTCTAAACGATATCTAGCAGTAGCAGCAAATGTCCTTAGCTTTCCAATAGTGATTTGGTTCCTTGGCAATGTCCTTAGCTTTGTATCTCATACCCGCGGCAACGCGCGGGGAGTTCTTCTAGTTTTACTAACTAGTGGATACAAACTCTTTTGTTCATGTATGTCGCCTGTTGATCCGCATGATAATTGAAATAAGGTTTACTCCCTCCGTCCACAGAAGCATGCAATTCTCACTTACCAAAGAGTCATGTTCGAATTTTGACCAAAGTTACAAAAAAAGTACTAGCATAGTAAACATCATTAGGTTAGTAATAGAATATATTTCTATAATAAATTTTTTAAGACATAAATGCTAATAGTATTTGCTACAAACTTGGTCAAACTTGAAAGAGATTGACTTCGCACGGTTTCCATAGTTGCATTCTTTCTTGAACGGAGGGAGCTTCTCTTATTCTATATTTACTAATTATATTATTTGCATTAGTTACTTATTTAGATACCTCGTTTTTCTAATCCAAATATACCGTATGATATTATTTTACATTTCTTTAGTCAAATGCAGGAAAGGCTCTCAAACTTATCAAGGTACTATTAACATTGAAATAGAATTTTAGCCCACTAAACTTATTAAGTGGTGTACTACATGTCCATACCATCTATATTGGCATTTTATCTAACTTGGCATTCTATTAGTGGTGTGTCCTGTTCAGCCGGTTGAAAGCCGGCAGATTTCAGCCTATTTTCTCTCACAAACCATTATTTAATTTGTTAAAATCTGCCGACTTTTCTACTGGCTGAACAAGAATGGGGCTTGTCGAAATCATACCAGTATGACATTGACAATGTCTACCAGTTTGCATTTAACACCTCAAATATTTCGTCTGTTTTCACCCTCACTCATCTCCCTTCTTCTGATCCACATCTCCTTCTAATCCATGTACCTCCCTCTCTATCTTCCTTATATATACACATCCTACCACTCATGATGGCCAGCACCCATTGACTCCTCACCCACCGCGAGATCGAGAGCAAAAGCTACGCATGCCGGCAGCATGTTACCATGGTTGAGATAAAAACCATAGAACTGGGAATGGCTCCTCGGCAGGAACAGCCATCCACGCCGCTCAAAATTATTTCTTGTTGTTCGATCTCCGCTTCTACGGTCCAGATCAACTGAATCGCTTCTACTCCGGCCGGTTTCTCGTCGAGAATCTATTCTTCGACCTGGCTTCCCGCTTCTACTTGAAGCCGGACCACTCAATAGATACGTGGCTTCGATTCCCATCCCTCCTTCCCATGAAAAAAAAAATGCCGCCTCACGGGCTCCCTCGCCGCTCCCTCGTAAAAAATGCCGCCTCCCAACTCCCTCGTCTTCCTCATGCTCCGCTCGCCTCTCTTGCCACCGCCGCCTTCTCCCCCAGCCCCGGCGGTGGCCGTCCACGGCCACCAAGCGGCATGACCGGGCCACACCGTCGTTGACGGCGCGCGCCTACCCTTGTTGTCGCCGCCTCCTCCCGCCCGGTTTGCTTGTCCTCGACGAAACCCTAGGTGGCGGTTCGACGGTCTTTGGCTCGTCCGCCACCGTTGTAACACCCGTGTTTTTGCATCATTTTAAAATTCACTAAAAATTTGAACTTTTTCGAATTACAACTAAAACTTGATTTATTTTCCGCTAAACCAAAACCCGTTTTTTCGAAAACCCCGCATTCGAACTCTCACCATATAATAAATAGGAAACCCTTGCTTGTTGCTTGCTGAACTTTATGGTGACCGAAGATGCAAGGTAAGCCCTAGATTTAAATTATGGAAATATGTTGCGTGAGAAATGATTTACAAGTTTTCTCTGGGAATCAAATACCAAAACCCGTGTGTACCAAATATATAAATATTTTTATGAGCACAACAAATAATTATCCTCGACAATAAAGTCATGGAGACATACATGTGCTTGTGAAAATATTTATGGAATATATATATAGGCCACACATGAAATAATAGGAAGAAAGGGGCATGTGAGTATATACATATTTATCTATACAAGTGTCATGGCAAAATATTCATGAGTAAAAGCCATGAGAAAACATGGGAGCTTGTATAAATATTTATGATATATAAATGTTTACACACATAAGATAATGGGTGAAAGAGAAATGGAAAATAAAGAGCGAGAAAGAAAATGGAAAAGGAAAAGAATAAGGAAAGAGCTCATGGGCTCATTCTCTTCCCTTTCTTTCCTCCCGGCCCAAGAACCGCCTCCCTTCTCCTCTCTTTCTCTCTTGCGACCGAGTGGGCGGCCCAACCGCGAGGCCGGGCCGGACGGCCCAACCGACCCAACCGCGAGCCCCAATCCCCTCTCCCTCCTCTCACCGCCCTCCGGGTCCCACCGCCTCCTTCTTCCCGCGTCGCCTTCCCCGGCAAAGACGGCCCCGCCTTCCCGTTCGAGCCACCACGGCGAGAGGACCGACGACCGAGCACGGCGGCCGCCTGAGCACGAGGCGCCTCGCCCGCCTCACTCCGGCCGCACCCCACGCGTACCAAGCCAGCGACCACCGAGGCCTCTGGCGCCGCCATAGGCGAGCATGGCCGCCACGGCGAGCCCGGGCGAAAGGCCAGCCAAGCCAATGTTGTTGGCGATGAGACCGGAGTCTGAGAGACCTACTAACTCCGCTACCGAACGACGACGAAACGAGCCACGAGTCAAGCGCACGCCTCCATGAGCCGAGCTCGAACACCGCCGCCATGGCGACGCCGCTACCGTCGCTGAGAAGATAAGACCGGGCGACGACCAGCTCACCGAGGCACGTCGTACACGTGCGGACGCCGCCATGGGACAACAAGGAGCCAGCTGGAGGTCAACAATGGACAGGGACGCGGTCGAAAAAGATCTCGTTGAGGTGGAAAAATCTCGCCGGCCGAGTGCCCGGTGGCGAGGCTATAAATAGCCTCCCCCGGCTCACGATCGAGCTCGCCAATCCCCTCACGAGCTCCGCCCAAGCGTGGAACACGCGGTGCTCGCCTTGGCCGCCCCTCACCTCCTCCTCTCCTCGCGTAGTCGTGGTTGCCCCAAGTCGGAGTTCCGCCGCCGCCGCCGCTAGGTCACAAGCTCGCCGCCGTCGTAGTCGTCGTGGGATACATTGGTCAGGTCAGTAAGGTCCCCCAAGCCCCGCTCTTTCGTTTACCCTCCTTAGGCAGTCCGATTAGGTACTGCAGCGTCGTCACCCTGCATCGCCGCCACGGAGCGCCGCCGCACCTGTCGCCGCCGTGGGGACTCCCCTCCATTGCTGCCCCAAACCGCGCCATCAAGCTCGGGATGAAGCCTGGAGGCTGACGCACCCCTCGCGGTGACGATTGGGCCAAGAACGGCCGACTCCGGCCATCTCCGGTGAGGAACCGCCGCACCGGAGACCGACGGCGTGAGCACCCGACGTCGCCGTCAACTGTTGAAACGGCGTTGGGACGGGAACCAACCAGACACCGACACGTCGCCCCTCCGTCCCTTTCCGTCAACCACCGTTAGGGTAACCCTGTAGTCCACGTGGTGCTGATGTGGCAGCCAGGTGACGTCCACCTGGACCCACGTGTCATCCACGTGTATAGGGGCAACGTTGTGTACACAAGTGAAAATTGCTATGTACACCCGATACATGTACACAGATTGTTAGAAGTAGACCTTCCCATGTTAGAAAAATTCCCAGAAAATTTGTAAATTCATTATTTGATTTATAGAATTTTATCATGTAATTAGTTCCAATTTTATTACATGATAAAATTATATTATAATATTACCCTAGTAATTTAATTAGGGATTAATATTGTAATATTCATATCTCATGCAATTTAACTCCGTTTCACGTGAAACGACTTCCATAATTTATCTAAAATCTAGCTCTATGCATCTAACCCCTTACCACCATACTGTTCTATGTTTGTTTTGCATGTTATAGTTCAAGCTAGGTTTTTGCCGATCGCGGAGTAGCTTTTCGACGACCCGGATTAGGAGTTTCATCCGGATCAAGCGAGAGACGTTCAGCGCCATTCGTAAGAACCTCCCAGGCAAGTCCTTAACCCCCCCCCCCCCCTTAATAATCTTGACCTAATTAATCAACACAACCTTACGAGATGATGATGCATGATGATATAATATGACTAAGTGAGATCAATGTAACCTAAATAATGATGTGAACCCTCCAACAAAAAGGTGAGTGGTGATAGTCTACGTGGAGGTGGACTAGTCACAATCGGGGATGAATCCCGCGGAGAGATACTCGCCTCCCTAAGGACCGGTTCATAGACCTTCTACCTAGTGCGATATTTACCGCATGACCCACACGCCGATAAATGGGACAGCTTGATTCACACCCCGTTGGGTTGAGGTATAATTTGGAGCCAAGGTGGCCGGAGTAGGCAAACGATCTATCAGGAGCTGACTCGGATGCTAGGTGATCTTCCGAGGTCGGGTTGGCGTGGTTGCTTTGTGATCCTCCACGTAAAACAATTGGCGCGGTGCTAGGTGCACAGATTTATGATTATGATTATGTGGTGTGTATTGAAGCCACATGGGCGTGGTGTGTATTGAAGCCACGTCGGGCGTAGTGTGTATTGAAGCTACGTCAGACGTAGTGTGTATTGAAGCTACGTCTAGGATGATGCGTCATCCTTTCCAACCCCTGAGAAGTCGTGGTGAAGATTATACCAATATACCTAGAGTAGCACTCAAGCGGGTACGGATCTCGTTAGGTCTGTCAGAAGCCATGACGGTGGCGAGGGCAACACCTATCGTGTGGGGAAATTTGTACAACCTCTCGCAGAGTTACTTAAACCTATTCGAATAGCCACGTCCTTGGAATGGGCGAATGCTAGGCATGAACATTTATGATTAGATATAACTAACCTTTTGTGATATGTGAAGGTGATGGTAAGATGAGATAACCCTGGGAACTAGTGAGAGCAGTTTTAGAGGCTCTGCTAGGGCCCAAACCCTTAATTTACCAAACCACCCCTGGTTTGGACTTGCTGAGTACCTTTGTACTCACCCCTCTATTTTTTTACGCACATCGGCACGTAAGAAGGTAAAAGTCGCCAAGGTAAAAGATACGCGAACGTAGGAGCCATAAGACGAGCGAGTAGGAGTAAGGCTGAACCCAATTCATATCCACTATCAAGATGCCTGTGGAATAAGGAGGAGTGCCCAGACGATATACCAACGCTTCACAGTTGGCTACTCTGATAATCATAACCCAGCTAGGTGTCACTACGTCACCACTGTAAGACCTCCTATCCTATATATTTTGCTCGGTATTATTCATATAACTGATTACTCACTACTGTGGATCGCTAAACGTATTGGTAGCGTGATCCTGGCGCCAATACGCGTGATTAAAAGTCCCATTAAAGGTGGGGCGTGACAACTGTGGCCGCCGAGTCGCAACAAACCCCGGCCTCGACTCGGGCAGGGCGGCGTCGTGGGGATCCCGCGATCTCTCTCTCCCCCTCTCCCCGCAACCGCGTCCGCGTCCTCGCCGTCGGTGCTGCTACCCTTGTGTTGTCGACGAATAGCCATCAGGTACCCAAGTCGCCTATCCCTTCTCTTGTTTGCTCGATTTGCTAGATCGAGTACCCAACCCTAGCTTAAGCTATTTTTCCAGAACAAAAGCTCATCGATGCTGGACTAAGCCCGGGCAAAATACCCAATACCCATTACCCGTACCCGAAATACCCAAACCTAGATCCGAATTACCCGAACTTAAGGTACCCGATCCCAAATTCGGATAGCGATTTTAATTACCCAAAATTTGTTTGGGTAATTCGGGTAATACATTCCGGTACCCAAACTATCCAAAGTTTTGCCTTCATCTTTGCATTTATCACTTGTTGTTAGTTGTACACTTGAAATTATCACTTTATTAGAATATAATTATCTTGGTTTGAATGAGTGACTATAATATATTATTCTCCACGAATTATTGTTCAAATTCTACACAAATCGTAGTGAAATTATGTTTAAATTGCTATTGACATTTTATTTAGTTTGTTGTTTTTTATAAATTCGGGTAGATTGGGTATACCCGAACCCGAATTATTGGGTACCCAAAATTTCGGGTAGTGTTTTTTTCGGGCTAATATCGGGTAGCAGTTTTCATTACCCGAATTTTCAATTACCCGACCCGAAAAAATCGGGTAACCCGAATACTCGTGCTTATGCTAGACGATGGGTGAATGGGATCTCTACAATCTTTGGCGCCTGTGGTTTTGTGTGCCTTCATCTCTTTCATTCTGAATGTTCCTACCCTTGTGGTCCTCATCGTCCCCACTTTGGTGCCATTCAGATTATGTGATACTTTGTTGGGAGTTAATGAGATAAAAAAATCGGCCTGGGTAACACTTTTTTTTGTTCTAGTAACACTTCTACTACAAGGTTTTCCCCCCAAATGCAACACTTTTAAGTGTTGCAATAGGCCAAAATGTGTGTCCAAAATCTTTTGCCACAATAAATGTGTGGGTGCTTGTAGGTTTTATTGACACGCTACATGCTATAGCCCATATCGTCACTATCAAATCATGATGCCGACTGTATTGTAACACTTTGTTTACTAGCATCAAACAATATTAACAAGCCATTATTTTCCACAACAAATATATGGTCAAAAAACCATTTGTTTATACACATCTGGAACGAAACCATCCCATATCAAATTCAAGCTTAGATACAAACATTTTTTTTTTTTTTCAAACCCAAAAGGCATTCGACATCATTTGTATCTACACATGAAAATCAAATTAGCTATGATGACTACCACTTCAGCAAAGCTTTCTCCCGAAAAGATGCTCCACTCCCACTCTAGCTTCCTCCTGAAAAGATGATAGCAAACATTGGCATATGCATCAATATAGCTGAAATTGGATTATTTTGACAGCAGCAACATGGACTAAATCCAAAGCAAACATTGGCATACCCACATTTCTATATATAACACTTTGAATAACACTGCATAGGAATACAATTAGTGTTGCTTTAGAACATGAAGAAAAACACAAGCAACCAAAGGTGGGTGGACATATCTTTGTGATTATTTCCAATACTGAATTGTTTACAGTAGGTTTTGCTACTTTTAGGAATCTGTTTGCATGTCGACCCACACTAAGAAATTTGGATCAATATAAAGAAGCATATTAATTCCAGACAAACATTAGACATGGCAGACAACTATTAGTCAAAGGAAACAAGAATTGAGTTGGACAACATTTGATAGATTATATATACCAGCAGTCTGCCACTGCCCACATAGTTTATATAATATGAATTCTTACGGTAATAAGATTTCAATGTTCACTTGTAAAACAACTACATAATTGCATATCATGATCTAGGACACTAAGAGATATGCAGAACACATAATGAAGCTACGCTAATTTTATTTTAGGAAGCATATAAAGCTATGTCATCTAACGATCGGACAAGTACTTCATGACAATTAACCAATTTTCATATGCATCAAAGACATGGTACGATGTGTGGCCCAGGAACTTTTGCAGTCAGTACGGCCATATGTCCAATCATGCATGCCAAATTACATATAAAATATAAGATAAAAATTGAAGTAGAAATCTGTTATAATTAGATACAGAATCTAACCTCCATTCTCAATTTCTTTGAATGGGATCTCCATGTTCTTGCTGTTTTCCATGGCAAATGATTGTGGCCACATCACATCTGGAATAGGTGTAGTCTGATTTCCTAGCTCCTGTCCAGCGTGTCCAAGCATGAGCAAGAAGAGAAGTCAAACCAATTGGATTAACAACAAAAGCATGTCAAGTAGAGCAAGCTAATTCTACAATTGTAGGAAAAAATGTTATAGACAACAAGGAAGCATCATGAACGCCTGAACGGGAGAACTAACCACTTCTCTACAATCACTCTCTCCGGCACTTCTTCAATGCTTGTCACCGACCAGATTTTGCAGTTGGCACTTGACAGAGGCAGCATCAGGACTCAGGACTAACTAGACAACTCTCCAGAGTGGTCTCCTTATTTGAGCATAAACGACGGTGAACTCCAGCCTCCTAATCATTGCCCCTTAAGCACCACACAACTACACACGTCTAAAAACAAAACTAGATTAAGAAGACATTAGATCGAGGGAGATTGAGACAACTGTAAGATAAGCTGACCGAATCAGCCGAGAGGACGCACGCGAGACGGGATCCGAGAGGCCGGAACATGTGCCCCTCCTCGACGGTTTGACCACGATGACCGCTGTTGGCATACCTTATAGCAAAAAATATAGAGGTTTTTAAAACGAAAATAAGGGCTTAAAATGAATATTAACATAGTATAGGGGCTTCACTAACATAATTTCACTAGTTTTGGTGATTTATATATTTTTCAGGGATTAAACAGGAATATGCCCAAGAGTTTGCAAGCCCTACGACATAAAGACGTATCCGTAACGTAATCCAACGTGGAACCTACACAAGAACATTCTAGAAGAGACCAGAGGACACCAGAAGAAGGGTGGGGCCCACCTGGCAGAGCCAGGCGGCGGCCGCCCTGGTGGGCCCCCCCTGTCAGCCTCTCGTTCAAGGTCGGTTCACAACCGCCTATGAGGAGCAATCTAGTCCATCCATCAAGGTCGGTTTGATCCAAGGGTTCTCACGCATCCTCCGGGGCTATATAACAAGACCCCCGACCCCTCGGGTGAAACCCTAAGTCATTCTACT
>JADLZK010004439.1:0-167677 GCA_015847255.1 Hyparrhenia diplandra | reverse complement strand
AAACTACTAAATCAAGATGATACAACCACCTTGAGATCGCTCCCGGCCTCTGCATAACTACGATTCACACAGCCTGACAAACATATAATCAAAGTTTCTTTTGTGGGGTGGGTTGGGTGGGGGCTTTGGACCAAATAAAAAAATCTAGGCCTCTGCATAACTACAATTCACACAGTATGAAAACTTTTAAAGGTTGCAGGTGTTAGACTGATGCAGGGGTTGGTGCCATTTCACCTTTTTAGAATAAACAGAGAGTCTGGTGCTCTCAACAGTGTTGTTGTATCTTTTCCATTTTCCACAGGCGTGGATTGCAGTGCATGTATTAGTTATCCAGGGATCATACTTGTCTTTTGGTTTAATCTAAAATCTATTAATTGATTATTGTGTGGTTTAATGATAAGGCTGGGACGCTGGGTTTGTAGTCAAGAATTAAGGATAGAGAGATTGCTGTGACGGTGTGACCTGTGAGGGAATCCCCAGATGATAATCCATTGTCCCTTCATGTGACCTTTCATTAAATGTCAATGTCCTCAACTCTTTTTTTTTTCAATTGCAGGATACCGCAGTTGTAAACACAAAGCCAGCAAAGCGATACCCACTTGCGTTATGGATAGCCATATTGGGCCTGATAATGCTAGTCGGCGTGTACATATTCTCGTTGTCTCTAAAGCAAAACGGGATGCTTTTCGGGCTCATGCAGACAAATCTGATAGAAAAGGAAAGGGAGAAACCTTGTCATGATCCCAGTATTCCAGACACAGAAATCCCTTACTTGCACTACCCGATGCCAAATACTTATGATAGGTATTGAAGATTTACGGAGTCACCTGATTTTTTTTTTCAGGTTAGTGACTGACTTGTGTGTTCTTTGTTTGTTAGGAAAGAATGTGCATGCACGGGGTTCAGGTTCTTTGCCATCTTGTCAATGCAGAGGTCAGGGAGTGGATGGGTTGAAACACTGTTGAATAGCCATCCTAATATTAGCTCCAATGGAGAGATCTTCTCTGTCAAAGAAAGACGCAGTAATATCACCATGATCACGAAAAACACTGGACAAATTGTACAATTTGGATTGGTATAGCAGTGCTGCTAAGAATGAATGTACAGCTGCCGTGGGGCTGAAATGGATGCTCAATCAGGTAATCGATCCTTATATTCATCATACTTGTAGGTGGAGCAAAAAAACTTGCTCGTGATAATTTCATAGAACATTTTTCATCTTGATAACTTATACTCTAAATGGATATCCAATGTAGAAATTTGTACCATTCTTGGAGTAGTTTTATATTGTGAAACAAATTGCTACTTAGTACTACCTTTTTTCCCTTTTGAAACTTAATCTGGACATACAATGATTTTCTTGCAATTCCAACCCTAGTTCCTTTTCTTATAGCATACTTGTGTGTTTCCTTAAGTGGAAATTAGTTTTGATTACTTATGGACTATCTGAAAACCAAGGAAATAAGACTATCAAGTTTTGATGCACTGCCTCCATAAAGATTGCCAGTTTTATTTACATGGAAAATTGCTTGCCTGCAAGTGTTAACAAACTGTTAAAATACTATAAGGAGTGAAGAAAAACTTAATAACTAATGATTTTATCATCTCTCTCCAGCATGATCTTTTTCCCCTGCTTGAAAACACTTACTTGCTTGAACTTCATTACATAGATGAATGATGTGCTGAAGGTGTTTATTCTAGACAATGGCTACTGATAGATATGACCTTTTGCATTCTATAGAAACTTTTGCCGCAGAATTATAGACCAGGTTGAATTATCTAAGATGATTCTTGCTATATATTCCAGAAGATCTATTTAGTTTGTCCTTTGATTTCATGATTTGCACATAGAACTATTCTTTGTTTCACAATTGTTTGCTTGGCAAATTTCCAAAGATAGATTCAGCTTCCTTGATTTGTTTTATCTAGTGATATGCTTATTCTAGTGAACATTATAGGGTCTAATGAAGCACCATCAAGAGATAGTTGAATACTTCAACCGAAGAGGTGTTTCTGCAATTTTTCTACTAAGAAGAAATCTTCTCCGGCGTTATGTCTCTATATTAGCAAATGCTCATGATAGTGCCATGAAACAGCTGAATGGAACTCATAAAGCTCATGTGCACTCCAAACATGAGGTGCACATCTTCCCTTATGTTACCTGAACTAAGAGTCAGATTATATTCAAGCATGGATGTTTTGGTATCAATAAATATATCGAACATATATGATTACAAGTTCTTTATCCGCTAAAAAGTGATGCAGATGTGTGTCAAGTAAAAAGAGAATCCTGTTGATCCTTTTTTTCCCTTTGTGCAGGCTGAAATTCTTGCTCAATATAAGCCAACGATTGACAAAAAAACATTGATTACTGAACTAAAACGGTCTGATAAGTTGGCATCTGATGGCTTGGTGAATTTCAAGAACACCAGGCATATTGTTCTGTACTATGAGGATGTTGTCAGCAATCGCACGGTGAGTCGCTGTTGCTTCATATCGTTCTGTTGAGGCCAAAAACAATCTTCGTTCTCCTCACCAGCGTGTTATTTCTGTCTTCAGATGCTCATGGATGTCCTGGACTTTCTAAGAGTGCCAAAGAGGAAACTGTCCAGTCGACATGTGAAAATCCACACTAAACGTTTGTGTGATCATATCGATAACTGGGCAGATGTTAATGACTTTTTGAAGGGGACACAGTTCGAGAGCTTTTTGAATGGGTCAAGGAGATGACATTGCTAGCTGATGTATATAGTGCTATATAGTGAGTTGTCCTTTTGACGTCTCGTTACCCCCCTTTGACAGCAACAGAGTTAGCCCAGTAGGCAATTTTTTTGATATCATGAGCGAATAAGTTTGGGTCACTGAGAAATAGTTAGGAAGCAGAAGTAGAGATGCTTGATCCAGGTTAGTACTTAGTTTCATAGATATTGACTTCAGAACTGCAGAATAACGATGAGAAACAATGCCTTCCGGATTGTCGCAACAAGTGCTCAACCGTTCATACTCCTTGTATGCACATGTTGGCCCTTGGAAATAGCAAATGTTCTCGGGAGTATCTTGTTGGTAAATGAAGCTAATTGAGTCCTTCGATGTACTGAACTGCCAAATGAAGTATTAGCAAAATGTATCACTTTCTAAATTTCTGCCATTTCCTGCCCCTTTTTGGTGATGAAAGCAACCGTGCATCTAGTTGCTGCTATTGTTTAATATCCACACTTTTTTTTTTTCCTTTTGATCAGTCAAATTGGCAAGGAAGCAGAGAAAAAAGCAGAGTAAATAATACACAAAACCAAATGAAAGAGCATCTGGTTACTCCTCCAGCCTATACAAAACTGATGATTTTTTACTTGTAATTACAATGCACCTCGAATCGCTCGGTAGCTAGGTCTCGGTGGCCGGCGGCGGTGCGCCGGGCTGGATGGTCTTGAAGGACTCGTGCAGGCGTCGGAGCATGGCCTCGTCGCGGCTCCACTCGGCGTTGGGCGCGGTGACGAAATGCGCGTACAGCTTGTTCCGCGCGCACGTCACGGAGATGAGGCTGTGCGAGCCAGCGCCCGCCACCTCGTACTCGTAGTACACCTGGCCGGCGCCGTCGGCGCGCTCGGCGGAGCGCACGTCGTCGGCGGTCGCGATCTGGTCCTGGAGCCCGACGTCGGAGAGCGCGAGGTTGTCGAGCACGGCGCTGAGCGGCGCCAGCGCGCGGATCCCGGACAGGAACGTCAGGTACTCCTTCTCGGTCCGCTTCCGCGGGTTGAAGAACTCCGAGTCCGTGCCGTTGGTGCCCTTCTCCACCTTGGACACCAGCCGCTCCTTCCACCCCTCGGGGACGTCGTACACGTACTCCGCCGTGTCCTTCTTGCTCGCGTTCCCGCCGTACCCGCCGTAGTTGGCCGCGCTCGCCGCCGTGCCGTAGTACACCGTGAACTCCGGGTCGGCGCGGGACGGGGCGGGAGCAGGGGACAGCAGCAGGAGCCCCGCCGCGGCTGCCGCCACCAGCGTCGTGGCGACGGGCTTGTAGTTGTTCCCCGGTGGCGGTGGGAGCCTCAGCGTCTGCGGGCAGGGCCGGCTGCCTGCTGCTGCGACGAGGCGGTGGTGAGGAGAGGGGACGCCACGCGCGAGAGGAGCGAGGGAAACATGGTCGCCGTCGACACGCTGCCGGGGCGGGGCCGCGAGGTGGGTCGTCTGCTTTGTGTTGGAGGCGACGCGCGAGAGGATCGCGTGGGCCCGTGCCTTATCCAAAGCGACCTTCGACATGGCACGTTAGTGCGCGCAAACAGCACAAGTGTATTTGCGTGGAATCCTCGTCTTTGTATACTGTGACCTTCAATTGCCAAGAAATGAGAAAATGGTCATTATAGCACTCGAAACGTTTGGTTTCTCTATAATAGGACTTCAAACGTTGTTTGTTTGCTTCGAAATAGGACTTTAAATGTTTTTCACAAGCTATAATGACATTTTGATTCCTTTTAATCTCTTTTCTCATCTGAATACATATTTCTCATCTAAATACATCTAAATACTTTAAATAAAAATACATCTAAATTTCGGTGGTTGCGCTCGTACTCCTAAATTATGGTGGCCTTTGGCGGTTGACCATCTTCACCTTGCCAGCTGTTGGCTGGCCGCTGCCTTTGCTAGTTGGCTGTCACCCACCAGGAGGTGAAGGGCGAGGGAGACTTCCCAGATCGTACTGTGAAGACAGTTGCGCAACGGAGGAAACTCATGGATTTGGGCGGTTCGGGGACGAAAGGTGGCAGGAGAAGGAAATAGGCGGCCACGGAAGGAGGTGAACGGGGAAACATTTGGAGTCCTATTTCGCAGAAAACAACGTGGTCCTAATAGCGCCCTATAATAGTCCCGCCCGGTGTGGAAGAGCATCGTGGGAGGCGGGTGAAGGGCGGCAACCCAAATCGGCTAGAACGCTAGCGCTTGGATTTTGGGTAGGGGAGGGGCCATGAGGAATCGGGAGGACGGCCGGCGAGGCAAGGCATTGGGGTCCGGGTAGGGGAGGAGGCGGGCGGCGGCGGGCGTCATGGCTGGCGCTATGGTCGGGAAATCGAATTGAGGTAGGGAACAACCCCATCCGCTGATTTCAGCGCCCCGACGTCGGCGGGTTACCGATGACGTGGGCTTCACCACGGTCCGGGTAGGGGAGGAGGCTCCCCAGGTGGGGTTTCCCCACGTAGGTGTAATAGATATATAAATTTTTCAACATTTATTGTACCACCTGTCCCCAGTAAGATGAGAAATATGTCTAAGATTCAAAATACACATCATCTTCGTTTTCAAAACTAGTTTGAATTTGAATATATTACATATACATATGTTCCTAAAACTTGGAGGCGAGTTACGTCGGGATGGGCAAATATCACAACAACCGTTGCGCTTACGAGCGCCCGTTGCTAAACAGCTTGAACTTGTCGGCGTTGAGCACGAGCTTCCTCACCGACGCAACAGCGCCGATGCTCCCGAGGCCGGAGAATGCGACGATGATGACCACGTTCGCGACGTACGCCGGGGACCGCCGCCGCGGCGCGAGCGCCACGTTGTACATGACGACGGGGATGACGACGTCGAGCGGGATGTAGCCGACGGAGCCCACGACGCCCTGGATCTCGCCGAAGAACGGCAGCATCGCCGCCACGAACGCCAGCGCCGCAACGTACGCCGCCCGCAGCGCCACCCGCGGGGCCAGCAGCAGGCTCCGTCGTCCCTGCTTGGACATATTGTTGTAGAAGAGGTTCTTCTCCATCATCTCGTACGTCACCTGCAAGTACACCTGCATGCATTTTTTGCAACCAAGATCTCCAATCGATCAGCTCCGATGACATCCATGTTTGTTAATTTTCTTGGATTCAAAGGCTGCGCTATGCTCTAGCTGTCTGACCAGGGCGATGGCGATAAGCTGAAGGAGGATGAGAACGACGGCGAGGCCGAGCATCCACGACGGGGCGAGGGAGGAGCCCGTGTCCACCGGCGGCAAGAGGCTCTGCATCACGTTGGAGCGCACCTGGTTGCCGAACGCCCAGTATCCGGCGATAGCCGGGGAGTAGAAGGCGAGCACGAACACCGAGTAGGACAGAACCAGCGCCCTGGTCATTTTCCCTCCCGCCGGCGGCGCCAGCGTGGCCTGGATCTCCGGCAGGATGCTGTTGCCAAAGACCGAGGTGAGGATGGAGACCGACAGGAACGCGGTGAAGGTCCTCTCCGACATGGACGTGCTCAGCGAGTAGTCGGCCTTCGCCGGAGCATCCCTCGACAGGCCTGCGCAGATGCAGGCGGCCGACACGACCATGGTGTAGCCGATGCTGACGACCAGCGAGCCGACGTTGATGTGCCGGAGCGAGTGCAGCGACGGAAGCTGGGAGAGGACGGCCAGGACCACGGCCACTATGATCACGAAGTGGTAGAGCTTCAGGGACCCGTTGGGTGCGTGCCTCGAGTACGTTAGCTCGAGGCAGTCGGCGGCGAGCAGGATGCTCCCGATGCTGGTTCCGACGTTGATGGCGACCTGCACGGTCACCACCAAGAAGGTCGCCCATCTTGATCCGAGGACGTCGGCGGCGAGGTCGCGGAAGCGGGCGTGGCGGCGGCCGCCGGCCTCGCAGTGGGCGAGCACCCGGGACACGAGGAAGTAGGCGTAGAAGGTGACGGCGGCGACGGCGGTGAGCACGGCGAGGCCCAGCGCCCAGCCGAGACCCCGGAGCGCGTACGGCAGCGACAGCGACGCCGGGCCCAGGGTCGCCGTCGTCATGTGGAACCCGGCCTGCCACCACGTCCCTGAACACACACACACCACCGACGACGCGTCTCGATGATTAAACACCGTCGTGTGATGATACGCAACGGCAATGCACGAGGAGAGACGATCAGTTACTACCTTTGGGTTCGACTGCGGTGCTGGCGGCGTCGACGGTTTGCTGCTTGCCGTTGCCAGCAATGGCGGCTTCGACGTCGGAGGATGGCATGCTGCTGGTAGTGGGCGAGGTCTCTGAGGTGTGAGATAGAGATCGATGGCAAAGTTTTTCAGGGGCTTCTTGCTACTGTTTGATTCCTGGGTTCCTTTAGCTTGAGATCGATTGAACGCTTGCCATCGCCTTTATATAGACGAAATGCAGAGGTTCGTGAGTTTCATGATGTAAATAGCACGAGCTTGGAGATTGTAACAATAAGATAACACAAAGCAAAAGTGAGAGCTGAGACATAGTGGAAACGCGTTATATGTTAGTGCAAAGCAGTTGCAAGCAAGAAACAGCCATTTCGTTGGTGTGATAGCCGTACGGGCTTATACTATAAGTCTATGACCCATGCTAAATGGTGTGATAAACGCTTAAGCGCATGAAAATGTCTTAAACGAAACTTCATGGTTTTGACCTCTCCATCTTTTCATAGTTTTGTGAATATGCTCTTTACATGTATGCCAAGTTGCCAACTGTAAGATCAAAATCGAAGATGTCCACAGGAATAGTAGGGTGTGAGAGTTTGCAACTATGGACCTGTTTAGTTCGCCAAATATGAACTGTAATAAGGTCAAAAACAGCCAAACTCCATTGCTGCACTTGTGCAACGCCTTGCCGTGCCCCTTCGATCCCCTGAAGTTGCAGGTATATCTGCAGTCTGTATTGCTGTCTCCACCTCCAACCTGCTACATATCTATCATTTTTCCAGCTCGCTCCAATTTAGAAAGACCTGATGGTGCGGCTCCATTTACATAATTTTAAATGTACACTGTTTTGATCTATGTTTGCCATTGACGACTAAAGCCACTGATTATCTAGACAGCTTATTGGTATGTACTTTTAGAACTCAACTTGTTTATTTGTTATTGTAGATAGTTCCAATCGACTTCTTCTTTCTTTGTTTACCCTTAACTCTACCTGCTATCTCTTGTGTTTTTTTGTGTTTCTCCTACTACCATTGTTTCTTTTGAGTTTCATCTCTAACCATTGTATATTCCAATCGGGCCCAAAAGCAAAATGATATATACAAAAACTGGAGCAGCAATACAAAATGCATTACTGACTAATGTGTCCAGGCGTGCATGCTCCACATTGAGATAAAGGTTTTGGTTCTTTATCAGTGGGTATTGTTACAGGTCAGTTCATTGTTGGAGCTGTTTATCAAGAACTGCAATTTTGCTTACGTGGTCACACCAACCCTAGCAAGACTCAGTGGGGAAGGAAGAAATCATTCTGCATGGGACGCGGTCGTTTGGTAACTTCGGATTGTCTATTCCGCTGCGGCCCTTATTTTATGACCCCCACTAAAATGTGATCATACAACAATGTTCTTTACATTGTTGATGTTTTCTTACGGTTAGACCTTGGTGCTCCTTGTAATAGTGGATCTTCATATGTATCGCGTGAATTATCAATATATATTTATTTTTTGTCGATGAACGGGTAAATTACTTTCAAGTATAACAAAAGTCCGTGATAACCCCTAAACTATGTTTTGGTTCAATTTACCCCCTAAATTATGTTATTTGGTTCAACTTACCCCGTAATGCAATTTGTCATTTTTGTTTCTCCATACATGAAAGTGCATGTAGGACCCTAAGTGGATTTTGGTGAATTACATGACAAAGCGATTAAAAGGAAGAACTTGGTTTGAAAAAGTCTAAAGATTGTGAGCAAGTTTTTTACAAAATTTGAACTTAAAACTCCACTTGTATTCAAAAAAGACAAATGATGTAATTTTATTGGTTCACAAACAATTGAATGAATCCAAACTTTGCTTATACTCACATCAATGAAATTATACAAACAAATAGAGTGATCCCATGTTTTGCAAAAAAGTTGATCATATTATAAGCTAAATTGAAGACAATACTGGTGAATGTTTCAAGAATAGCACTACAAAACCTCCATGTTATTCATTGTGATAGCTTGGGTACAAATAAAAGGGATCATGTAAAATGAAATGGTAATTTTCATCAAAGGACTTTGCAAGGCTTCATGTGGATAAAGTATAAAGGAAAACAAAAATATCTCTAAAAATGATGGTTCTATATTTGGAAGCTTGCAAATCATGGACATTCTTTTGTCAATCAAGAACAAGCATTTGAATAGTGATCAAATGGGAATTATCGCCCTCATGTTGATGAAGCAAAAACCAAACTCAATGTGGCTAGGGTAAGAGATGAAGAGATAAACCACCAGTATCAAAACATTTGGCATGACTAAAGCAAGGTACTGGCAATCTTGGTTTAGTGTGGCTACCATTGGTGTTTTAATTTTTTTCTAATAGTGAAGTAACTAGTATTCATGTGGTGTGAATCGGTGGTACAACAATGAAGATGTAGTAGCCAGTGCAATGCACCGAGGGAAGCAATTGCAAAAACTTGTTCATATGAATGATGAAATTCAAATTTCAGTTTATATTCCAATGATGTAAGAAGTCTAACCTTTCTTGATGATTTATACATGTTTTGCAGCAACCTGTGTTTAAGTCAAAAGCTCAAATTTTGTAAAATGGAAAATGGTAGCTGAAGGCTAACAGAACTAAGTAGATGTTTGGGGAAGGGGGTGGGGATCCATCGAAACCCAATTTTTTATAGTTTTTTGGATAATAATGAAATAGCTAGTCTTTAAGGGTTAGATGGCATATAACAGAACTAAGTAGATGGAATTTCCATGAAAATTGGGACTTTTTTTTGCTTAGCGAAACCCAATTTCATTTATTACCTAGCCCTAAACATGTGTATTGCACCTCCGGCCACATCGATGCTGAAATAGCTAGGCTTTGGTGAGGTGATTGATTCCACAACCACAACTACACCATTTCATCATTTTCTCTCTTTTTTAAGCATGTTTTTATCCATGAAAATTGACCTATTTTTCTTCATTTGATCGATCGTTCCCCTATTTGGGACAGGCCCAAATTCCGCACCAACAGAGATGGGCTGGTTTTTGGACATTAAGCCCATCAAACAAGGCCTAAGATAGCCCATTGCTGAAGAGCTTGAACTGGTCCGCGTTGATCGCGAGCTTCCGCACCGACGCGACGGCGCCGATCACCCCGAGCCCGACGAACACCACCATGATGGCGGCGTTGGCGAGGTACGCCGGCGACTGCCGCCTCCGCCCGCCGCCGCGCGGGGCCAGCGCCATGTTGTACATGACGGTGGGGATCACGACGTCGAGCGGGATGTACCCGACGGCGCCCACCACGGCGATGACCTCACCGAAGAAGGGTAGCATCGCCGCCACGAGCGCGCACCCGGCGACGTACGCCGTTCGCAGCGCCACCCGCGGGGCCAGGTTCCGCCGCGAGAACCGCCCCCTCGCTGCGTCCGCCGACTTGGCCTCGATGATCTCGTACGCCACCTGCGAGTACACCTGCCGCGCACGCATTGATTTCGTGCATCAATTCCGCGTTCGTAGTGTCGCGTTGGATCTTTGCGAAATCACCACAACATGGATATTTATATATATGTTCCATGCCATGAATTGGATATGGAGGATGTGCTGACCAGGGCGATGGCGATGAGCTGGAGGAGGACGAGGACGACGGCGAGGATGAGGAGCCACGCCGGGGCGAGCCAGGGGCCCGTGTTCGGCATGAGGCTCTTGAGCAAGTTGGAGCGGACCTGGTTGCCGAAGGCCCAGTAGCCGGTGATGGCCGGGAAGTAGAAGGTGACGGACAGCACGGAGTAGCACAGCACCAGCGCCTTCGCCATCTTCCCCGACGCCGGCGGCGCCAGCGTGGCCTGCGCAGTCATGCATGCCCAGATCGAGTCCGTCAGGTTGGTTTATTTATTTCTGAATCAAGGCATCTCTGAAAGTTCTGATAATTGTAGGATTGGATGCTGAATCTATCAACCTGGATTTCAGGAAGAATGCTGTTGCCGAAGACGGAGGCGAGGATGGAGATGGAGAGGAACGCGTTGAACGTTCTCGCCGACTTGGATGAGCTCAACGAGTAGTCCTTGGGTGGAGCATCACTCGACAAACCTGTGTGTGTGAATGCATCAGGATGTTGGCATCACTGGTGCAACATTTTATTATAGGATCTATCGGCATCTTTGGCACCAGATTAGGAGTGGATCATCTGAGAACGTACCGGCATAGATGCAAGCCACAGACACGAGCACGGTGTAGCCGACGCTGACGACCAGAGAGCCCAAGTTGATGTACCGCAGCGAGTGCAGCGACGGCATCTGGGACAGGAGCGCCAGCACCACGGCGACGACGATGACGAAGTGGTACAGCTTCAGGTGGCCATGTGGCGCGACGTGCGTGTAAATTATCTGCAAATTAGTTGGAATCGGTCTAGGTAATCTGAAATATTCACAACATTTTTAGCATCCTTTGAAAGACCGTACCTGAAGGCAGTCGGCGGCAAGCAAGATGCTCCCAATGGTAACCCCGGCGTTGATCGCAGTTTGCACGATGAGCACCATATAGGACGCCCATTCAGATCCTAGAAAATTAAACAAAAAAATCGAGCACTCAATTGCGAATGTTAATTAAGAGGTAGAGGCGTAGAGCCAAATTAATTAAGCATGTTATGTTATGTACCGAGGACGTCGGCGGCGAGCTCGCGGAAGCGGATGTGGCGGTGGCCGGCGGCCTCGCAGTGGTCGAGCACCCTGGACACGAGGAGGTAGCAGTAGAAGGTGACGGCGGCGAGCGCGGTGAGCGCCGCGACGCCGAGCCACCACCCGAGCCCCCGGAGCGCGTACGGCAGCGTCAGCAGCGCGGGGCCCACGGTCGCCGTCGTCATGTGGAACCCCGCGTGCCACCACGTCCCCTTGGACTCGAGCACGAAGGCCGCGCCGGCGTCGGGGGCGGCTGGCTTGCCGTTGCCGTTGCCGGCGGCGGTCTCGACGTCGGTGGACGGCGGCATGCTGCTGGTGTGTGGCCGAGGCAAGGGTGTGCTCCGATCCTTGCTTTCAATGGCGTTGTGATGGGTTCAGAGAGGCCAAGCTCTTACACAGCTTTGTGGAGAACATCTTAAAAGATTTATTATAGTTAAACATGAATGAAAAGGAAAGGACGTATGTATCTTAGTCATAACAACTACATTAGTCCAGGTTATCTTGAAACAATATTCAACCAGGCAGTGTGATAAACAATGCACACATATTGGATAACAAGCTAACTTTTGACTTCCGACATCATAGCAGCCTCGTGTAATTTTTCACTAAAACTGAACTATACATGCATGACCTTTTTGATTTCTAGTTCCAAGCTGTTCACATCCATGAATATACGCCAGTACGCCAAGATAATTAAATAGACTTAAGAGACATGGTAAATTCATCTGTATAGTGCACAGTGTGTCCAATCAGACACATAGACTGAGAGGTTTCATCCTTGTATGAAAGGGGGTATAGGTTATCAGTACGCCAGCCAGATAATTAAATAGATTAATATCAGCAGTAAGGAACATGGTAAAAAGTACCTCACCAATGAAATATCCATGTTTTTAGTCAATAAAGCCATCAATTCATAACACAATCAGCCAAATATAGAAATGGGATCGAGGTGGTTTTTCAGCTTTTTGAGAATGATAAAACTGCTCATATGCAAATATATTTATCTTAATTTTGTCTCCATGTGGCACCTTCAAAGCATCATCGTTCAGTTGCCTTCAGATTTGGGGAAAAAAAGAAAGAAAAGTGTTCCATTTCTGGATGGCAACACTGGGCTAGCTGTTGTATTAGTTTCATTTTTTTTTTTTTTTGAGAATTGTTGTATTCGTTTCATTTAACTAGGAAGTCTAGGATGATTCTAATCTAATCCCTACCAAAGTTTTCATAGTATGCAAGCTACTGCAGGAAGAAGAAAGACTTGGTCCTGATCTTGCATCAGCATAACTCTGAACATTGACATGTCTGCGTACTGATGCTTGACCGTTGTCAGAAAACACCATTCAAAATGCGGTGGGAGGAAGGCTGCTATCGATCCATCTGCTCAGCCTGACTGACTCTGTAAACTCGCTCTGTTGCGTCGTCACTCGTGGCACCAGTCACCATGATATAATTTGTTTTCCCCATTCCAGCCTGCCTCTCAGTATATCATCATGCATGCCAAGGCATATTGAAAGCATGGCATGCAGATCCAAGGTAAGCGTAGCTATGGGATCGGATCGGCCGCACTTGCATTGTTTAGCCTTCATACGTGGCTTTGAATCCACATTGATCACTCGACACGATCGATCTGGTCGTCTCTCCTGGTCCTATGTATGCTGCTGCAGAATGGGTCTTCGTTACATAGATTTTTCTCCAGCCGAGCCACGGGTCATGGGGAGGGAGCTCTAGTTCGCAACCTGTGGTTTGTTTGTTTTTCCTCGATCAGACCACTGTGGTCTTTGTTACGTATACATCTATGGCTGGATTGTGGATATGAATCATTTAAAAAGATACTACGCATGATTATGAAGATGTTTTCATGTTTCCATCGTGAAAGTGATTTTTGGACTAAATGACGAGCTACCTTCCACCAGAAGATACCTTTTTAAAAACCACTTTTATTCAAAAGCATGGTTTACGGATGAGGAAACACCGCTGGATCTTTGTCAACCAGACTGAAACCGGCCCGATCCTCCTATAAAACTAAACTGGGCCGCTACTAAATGAGGCCAACTTTTGAGCCTCTTTTCTCATAACAAACTTATTGGCGCTAAAATCGAGCCAACACACGGCCTTTATTTTTCAATACTTGACCATAGAGCCCCATCCCTTTTCCCCTTTAGGTTCGAGCTAATATTCTCCCAATCCGAGGCAACTCTAAATGAGGATAATAACAGACACCGGGCCTGAAGGTCCAAACCTTCTTTTCACACCACGTTTTGGATGATGGATGGACGTGTGCGGCGAACCTGCAGGCCGCACCTGTTCATGGAACACACCGACGACGGAGAATTTGGCCATGGCTGGGAAGCAGCTATTTTACCAGTCATTCTTTGATTGTGATCGTTGCGGTTAATCTTTACCTGGCCTACCCCCGGTGAACCCACCACAAGATACCTTATGGCGCAGAAGAAAATTAGCATTCAAATGTCGAGTGCGCGAATGAGGAGGCGTCACTGTTCGTTCTTGACATGGTCGAACTGAAACCAGCCCAGATCCTCTTGATCCATGGTGTTTGGGGCCGACCAGATGAGTACCGCGCCAATTTCAGCCTCGTAATGGCAATATGTTTATTGGCGCTAAAACCGATGCCAACACAAACGACGCATTTGAATACCGGAGTAGTGTCGACGACAACTTTTAAATCTGCTATTTCAAAAAATGTTTATTACGATCACCAAGCGATCCCTCATCGGAATAAAGAGGCAGCCATCTATCGATCGGTCGGCGAATTGAACTCGTGGCTTTTTTTTCTGCCGGTGACGACGCGGTTGGGTCGTGGCTGTTGTCTCAAAAGATTTAGACCATGTTTGATTTAAAGTTTTTTTTTTTTTTTGTGTTGAGAAGAGCCGCCGCTTTTTAGTCAACCAAACCAAATATAGCGGAACTTTTTACTACTTGTTCCCCAAAGTCCCTGGGCGGGTTCAAGGAGATTTTTAAGTCCTAGGGACTAAAAAAAAGTCCTAGATTTAAACCAAACACTCCCTTACAATGACCTAATCCCACACCGCGACGGAGATTTTCTCCGATCCCGTTTGCAACACGAGGAGCCTTGCGCACAGTAGTGGAAGTCCGACCGCATACCCAAAATGAAAGGCTCCCGCGCGCTTTGGTTGTTTATTCATGGTGGGGTCTTATGGAAAAAATGGAGTCCAAGTCCATAACAAAAATCTCTCTAAATGTGAAATGAGACGATGCGAGGGAGCGGGCTCGTGGTGGGAAGGAAGAGAGAACAGTGAGGTCTACCTCTTTATTTATAACCCTGAGAGATGAATCTGAGCCGTTGGATCAAACTAACCTTAAACCGACTTAAATCAACGGCTAGATCTTTCACAATCCCTTAGGTCGGTGGAGGAAGCACTCAAGATCCCCATTTGGCCAAAGTTGGTCGAGCCGCCAATGCCTCCCCTATGGCGCGTGGGTCCCACCTTTGGCGAGTTGTCTTCTTGTGTCCTTTAGGTCCTTGAAATTGATATTAATGGTCGTGATTCACGCTTTTGATTACGGACTCTAAATGTGACAGGTAATATGTCCGTTTTGATCGTCTCGACAAGCTCTTTGCAATGGTCCATTCTAATCCATCATTTGAGATACTTTTATTCAGTAAAAACCTACAAAACAAGTGAGAGCACCAATACCCGTGGAATCTTTAGAATCAAATCCTACAACTAGTATTTGTGATTCCTTTTATATCATTTTATGCAATACTTGATGGTTATATTTAGAGTATAAGGACCGTCAACACTCATTAGATTTGTCCAATGGCACCGCTTCCTCAACGTCTCAACCGGCCAGTGCATCCCGCATGGGGGAACTCTCGAAGCTCGACGTTCCCATCCTAGCCGCGCGCCCCCACGGAGTCGGAGGGCTTCCTCGACCCGGTCACATGGTCCATCTACTGAACCCGATCGATCACCAGGCTCGTCGACCTCCCCTCGCTAAGCACGCCGATGACCGCGGGGGTCGCCACATCACTCTCTAATAGTAATCGTGGTTTCAACTACCCGGCACTCGGTCGTAGGCATCGGTCTCGCGGGCGACAACGACTCCACGGTGGCGCTCTACCTCCGCAGCCTGCTGCTACTTGTCGCCAAGCTCGGGGACTACTTGGCTGACAGAGGTCTAAGTCAACAATGCCCGACTTGTAAGCAATAGGAGAGATGGATGGTATTTGCATGAGATGTCAATAGTGGACTCAACTATGTCCGACCAACATTCTCTTGTCATGAAAGGTTGCATCATATGGCACACCAAGTTATGTCTCATCACTATACCTTGGGAGCCACAAAGCTAGTGTACCATATAATATACTAGTGAAAAATCAGACGATCCAATGGTCGTGGGTTCTTGTTTGAGAAACATGTGGGTTTGCGATGAAACCTTCCTCTCATTTTATGTAGACAAGGAAAACATATAACAACTTGGGAAATATAATACAAACATACATGGTACAAAAACAATTGGTACATATGCCGTGCACAAATCAACCAAACAAGATGACACTATGGGTTCTTGTTTGAGTGGATGTCATCATTGGGTCATCGGTAAACCCTTCCTTTTCGACGCGCCTAGTAGTCGGGTTCCCCATGGTAAACCCTTCCTTTTCTCTTTTTAGTAGACAAGGAACACCCCGTAGCAACAACCTTGGGACAAATATCACCTTCAACTAGGGCCGAGGGGTGATAGTCATTTTTGGTTTTCCCACGTACCCACAATTTTCATTGGATTTGTACAAAATACGTGCAACATTTGTATCTTCAAATAATTTTGTTAAAAACTAGATTCAAAGATCTTTCTAATGATATTAATTATGTATAATAAATAGTAATATTTTTGAACATATAATTTTGTTAAAGGCTTGTTTCCATTGCCACCTCGGCGACAAACATTTTGGAGCCCCTAGGTAGATACAAACATACATGATACGTAAACAATTGTCCCACACAAAGTTAGCACAAAACCCCCAGAAATATAAAAAATCCTGACCACATTGCACAACAACAAATTGTCTCCCTATCACCGCCATAAATCATCGACACTGGGAAAATCAACGTTTGAGAGTTATCGAGGTGCCCCATGGGCTATTGAAACCATTGTTGAAGCCTACGACGATGGATGCCCCCGAGCAACGCCTAGTAGATGGGTGTGTTAGTGGAGATGGATGCAATCTCTATCATGGATCCTCTTTCCTAATTGTGGTTGCCGATTGTTAAGTTCATTTGTAATGAGACTTCAAGTCACCTTGTTGAGACAACTCGACTTACACGGACTGTTTTGCAAGCCACAAGCTCGTCGAGGATACTGGAATGGAGTATCACCGAGACGGAACGATGAAATTATGGCGGGAGTTCAAATCGTCTCCCTGTCACCTCTCTAAACTGTAGGCGGGGAAAAGGGTTTGAGAGTTACGACGAGGGAGAGAGGGCTATTGTACCGTAGTGTTAGCCTGCAATCCAATCATGGATCCTCTTTCCTGATCGTGGCTGCCGATTGTTAAGTTCATTTGTAATGTGATGAGATTTCATTTCGGTGTAAAAAATTTCGTTCTCATTTTCGTGGCCAAAGCCAAACGCCCAGACCACCCGTCCTAGCTGGCACCCGTAAAGGAACCCACGCAGATGCAACAGAAAACCCACGACAAGCCCAAACAAAAACCCAATAAAATCTCGTCTGGCCTCTCTCGCAGTCCAGCCAGCCCCAACGTCCCACCCCAATCTCCACGCGTCGCCGCCGCTTGCCGGCGAGTCTGTTCCCCTCCGCCACGCCGCCGAAGGTTCCCGGACCCCGCAGCGGTTCGGATAAGGTGGCCGCCCGCCCACCACCGGCGTTCCTTTCGCCTGCCACTTCTCTCGGCCCCGGGACCGCTTCCGGGTGGATCTAGGGTTGCGTGGGGAGGGGTTCGGGAAGCCTCCGCCGCGATGGACGAGGCGGACGATGACACCCACACCTTCAAGGTCGGCTTCACCGCCTCCGGCGAGGAGCAGTTCCGGGAGCTCGTGAGGGAGAAGCTGCGCGGGTTCAAGAGGGACGTGGACGACACCCTCGTGGTACGATTTCCTTCTGCCACCCCCCCTACTCGCTAGCTTCTGGTCTTAGCGGTTGATTTCGGCTGTTTGGGATTCTCTGCAGCTTTAGGATTTTGGTCGAACTAATTAACACGTAACAGTATGTAGGACTGGCTAGAATTCAAGGTGGATTGTGGTAGTTAAGCGACTGTGCCCTGTGTTTTTGTTCAGTGTCGCCCAACACCTATTGCTGGAATCAGTCAGTAGTCTAATGTCGTTGGATCTCATGGTCCTGCAACTTTGCTTGCAGTTTTAGTTTGTTTAGGCTGACTGATGTCTGCTTTTTTCCAGCTTAGTGTGCTCATCACTATGTACACTTAGCTGCTTTTAGGTGAGATCAACTAGTGTAATGGATTGGTGTATTATATGCACCAAACTGATGTGTGCGATGTATACTTCATATACTTATGAAACCTCTTATCAAACTGAGCGTTTTCAAATCAGTATGAAGTGTTCTTCTAATGGAAGAATGCCTTAGTTTGTATTGGTTCAGTAACTGTCTTGTTACTTGATGCTGATGACCATTTTTATCAAACTGCAGAATGGATTTTATTTGTTGCTGCTTCACTAGTCAATATTTTTACTGGCATGCAAACTTGTTTGTGAATTAGCTTTGTCTTAGGTGAAAACGTACATTACAAATCACAGTCATCGACTTGGTTATCCAGTTCACAAGGGTTGCGTGTTATTTGCGGTGTTTTTGATGCAAGTGAAATGAATACTTATTTCAAGCCTGTGTACCATAATAAGGTTGAATGAGTTTACCAAAGTTTTGCTAGGCACTAGGCGAAATCTAGGCGATGACCCTTAGCCTAGCGACTAGTCCAGCCTAGGCTAGCGTTTTTTTCTAGGCATTTTGCCAATTTAGTATAATATATACATATATGGCAGAAATCATGAAACAGAGGAGAGGAAACAGAGGAAAACAGGAGAGGAGCAGGGCACAAGGCGGGCACGGCGTCGCCTGCTGGAGCTGCTTCCCTGCGGGTGGCGGCGCAGGGAGGTGGAGGTCGGGGCGGGGAGGAGGACAAGGTTGGACTTGCCTGGCAGGTGGGGGGCGAAAGGTCGGCG
The DNA here is from genome assembly GCA_015847255.1 of Hyparrhenia diplandra. Classification (NCBI taxonomy): domain Eukaryota; kingdom Viridiplantae; phylum Streptophyta; class Magnoliopsida; order Poales; family Poaceae; genus Hyparrhenia; species Hyparrhenia diplandra. The sequence continues at coordinate 148,963 of JADLZK010004439.1, read as the reverse complement.
GCGGCGGAGCTGCTTCCCTGCCACCGGCGGCGCAGGGGAGGCGAAGATCGAGGCGAGCACGAGTGGGCGCGTGGCTTGCCTCGCTTCCTTTCCCCCTTCTCCCGCGCTCAGTCACCCGCGCCGCCAAATTCGCGTGAACCCACGCCGTGACGCGCAACTCGCCCGATTCCTCGTCGCCTAGGGCTCATGGGCGCCGCCGAGTCACGCCGAAGTCGCCATTTGGCTCCGCCTAGGCGCTCTGCCCGCCTAGAGGGCCAATTACCCCCTAGTCCAGCGCCAGGCCATAGCCTAGCGACTAGTCGCGCCTAGGCGGGTTGTAATCGTCGATTTTCAAAACTTTGGAGTTTACTATTCTTGCATGTTAACATATGCTATTGTTATGATTCTTTACTACCTTTTCCACTCATCGCAATTGCACTATTCATCTACTTTGAGCCTTAAATTTATACTATTAGCCAAGAGAGCCCAAACTTCCCTAGAAAACAGTGCTGTATGCAATTTCACTGGTGAAACAAAGGGAACCTATGAAAAAGTCTGTCGTTATGCTTTTCCCTGTCTTTAGTGAATGGTGAAACAGTCCAGGTCTGGTCTTAGTCTTTTCTGAGTAAGTATCACAATATGTGGCTATGGCTTACATTGTTTTTGTGTATGCTTCCTCTGACTGAAAATAGATGTCATTTTATTCTTCCTGGAACTTCTGTGTTCTAGATATCTTTGCACTTTTCATGCTTTCTTGATCTTATTAAACAGAATCATTATTATCATAAATAAATGACCCTATTTTCCAGTTTGTATAAATAAAAAGGCAACAAGGTTATTCTACTAACTTACATAATCCTTGTGCACAACTCTGAAACAGCATTATATTTTGATTTACTGGGAGTAAAACTTTTGATTGCCGTGTACCAACTTTTGCAATTGTCATCATTATCTTATCCTATTTTTCTTTTTATTATGTTGGGATATTTCAAGGAAATCTATAAGTGGACCTCTGTTGCTGTCTTAAGTGCAGGAATATGTTACTATCATGCTCAGGAATGGAAAACGTAAGGATCTCGCCAGTGACGAACTCCATGTATTTCTAGGGGATGACACTGCAGTATTCATTTCCTGGTTAGTATTGACTGCACACACTTCCATTGTTCTTGTATTCTTTGTTTGTCAACTGCCTGAACCAGTCATTGATATATTTTACATGCAAATACTTCTTGTATTGTAATTGATAACTCACTAATAAGAATGCTATAAATAATGGTAAAATGTTAGCAAATGGTCTCCCCAATTTTAGCGTATATATGACAATCAACATTGTATGTGCCCTAGTATTTGGTCCACTATCTGATGTTAGACAAATATATGTTTATATTGAGCAATAATAAAATTATAAAAATAAGACTCTGATGCACCTTTCCAGTATGTGGAATTGGACTAGCAACAGACTGTGGTGGCAGCACAAAAATAGAGGTTTTGGCAAATTTGTGTTAGACTTCACAGTAGATGTTCTATGGTATTGATATATTTGTGATGGCAGAAAGCAGAGGCTTTGACAAGATAGTGCTTTCTAAATACTTTATGCTTAGGTATTCTCTGGTATTTATACATTTGTGATGAGAAACATATATTTGCGCTACAAGGGCCTAGTGAACATTGAATACACTCTAAAGCTAGGCCACATGAATGGCTCCTTATATGTACGGAGCTTGAAAGTTTAGTTGAATCTAGGTACCTTTGCCTCGTGAAGACCAGTTATTTATAATTTTAGGTCAATCCTTATAAGTTTTAAGCGTGATTGTTATTGAGATCATTGATAATCCACTCACCAGAAGTACATCAATCATGAGAACGAATCCCCCATCTCCGCCCCACCCACCCACCCAGCCAAAAGAAATCTTTTTTCACACATTTCTTCTGAATTCATGCAGTGTATCTATTGAAATCACATTGTGGAGACCACTATAAGTTTTTAACAGCAAACGGAAATGACAACGTCAGAGCTACTTTTACTTTTGAAACTAACATAAACACACTGAGAAATGTGTATTCTCATCTTTCCCTGTCAAGCAGTCCACGGTAATGCATATCTCCCAAGTTGATTCAGCATCATATTTCATATGCATCAGCAAGGGTGGCTAGAAGAGATAATGATATTCTTGGTTGGCTTTAATATCATCTGGTCACATGTTAAATGAATCTGCTACTCATATTGTTTTCCTTTTGTAGGTTGTGGGACCATCTTTCTCTAAATATGCACTTATATGTGCAAGCACAGGAACAAACTCAGGAGGTTAAGGATGATGAGGCCCCGAAAGAAGTATCTGGAAGAGAAAAATCATCAGATGTGCCCCCGAGAAGCAAATGTCAAACTCATTCTGAGCACACAATTGAATCAAGTGCAGCCAGTACTAGGAGACGGAATAAGCGGGAATGGAAAGGAATTGGTCGGGAGGGTAATGAAAAATTTCCACTTCGAAATGTACTAACTGATATTCTTCACGGGGAGGAGAAGAGATCACAAAAGTGCAATGAAATACGGCACCCTCCATCAAAACAACAGAACGGCAGAAAGCGTGACAGGGATGATGAGCCACAGCAAACAAAGGTGTGACAACCTATTACCTAGGTCACAACTGCAAGCTACATAACATCTTATGTTGTTGACAGAGTTGATGGCTAGTTGACAACATTGGGCTTTCATATATATATATTTTTAACCAATATCTCTGTTCTGTTCTTGTATTGTCCTGCCTTTGCTCACATATCACACTATGCCCAAGTGTGCATCTATATTTCTCCAGAACAAACATATCAAGACTCTGGTAGCTCTAAATCAGTTGCAAATTGCAAACATGTGGCGGAAACTATACTACAATAGCATTACCATTTTCCACAATAAGTCCCTACCAAATATTTATTTTATTACCATTTTCCAACAGACCAACAGTTAAGACCCTACCAATATTTAATTATTTATTGGTAACTGGCAGACGAAATATGTGTTCATCATGAATGTGCAATGTGAGTTTCGACAGTTTATCTTCAGTAAGTACGCTGGGGTTTTGTCGGTTAGAAACAGCCGACAAAGCTTGATGTTCCCATTAGTTTGGAATTTTGGAGAACTCTCTGAGTAGGCACTCCATTTAGTTTATCTTCTAGAATTTCTGTGAATATTTTGTACCCCCTCCATTCCAGTTATAAGCCATTCTGGTTTTTCTAGGTACATTTTGTTGCTATGTGTCTAGATTTATATACTATGTCTAGATACATTAATAAAAGTTATGTACTAAAAATGCCAGAACAAGTTATAACTTGGGATGGAGTGGGTACCAAGTTTGGATAAGGAAATTGCTTGTTTGAACTGCTGATCGCTAAGGGATTGGCATCACACTGATTCTCTCTGAACCCTTTATTGGCCCACTTACATATTTTCTCCTCTATTACATTCTGTTCCTCCTTGAAAATTTAATTCTACTCTTTTAGGTACTATTTCTATAATTTCTTGAATCAGCTTGTTTTTTTGTTAACAGAGAGACGTCCCATCACGCCCTATGCTTGGTGGTGGTGCTTCCCGGCGGCTTCTACAGTTTGCTGTTCGAGATGCAGTAAAAGCTGTACAGCCAACCAGCACTTCTGCTGAACCAGCAGCCAAGCGTCTGCGCTCTGTGGTCGCCACTACTTCTGCAGAGAACATGCGTGATAGGAGATCAGAAAGATCTCAGGACTACCTGAACGATAGAAGATCAGAAAGATCTCAAGACAACTTGAGTGACAGAAGATCAGAAAGAACTAGGCCAATGCTACAGGTACAAGGAGCTGCTTTAGCTCTTAGAGCTGCAGCGGAAGCTGCTGCAGATTCTACAAAGGTCAGATCTACTGGAAGTGTTTTCAAGCGATTGGGTCAAGGGAATGTTGTGAAACAGCCATCTCGTTCTCGTGAAGAGAAGAGAGATTATGAAGATTCTGAGCCAGTTACGACCGCAGATGAACATGATTCTGATCGATATGTTAATAATGAGGATTCTGAAGAGGAATCTGGAGAGCTGACCATGGCAGATAGGGTAGCTGGAATGAATGTTGATTCAAGCTCTGAAGATGATATGGACCGAGATGAGGAGATGACAAGATACCAAACTTCTCTTTCACATGAAGATACTTTCTCACCATTTGCAGAGAAGAAAACTGTATCAGCACAATGCAGTGTTGAACCAGAGACCGTTGCTGTGAATGACGAGGAGCAACCTGTTCCTTCATCAACAAAAATAGCAAGTAAAGCTGTGGCTATTTCTGTTGATGTAAATATGGTGGAACCTCCTAGCTATGAAACACCAAAAGATGTTCATGTTGTGGAGAAGCCTTTTACACCTGCGAATTCAAATGCCACCAGTGTGGTTACCAATGCCAAAGTAAGCTGCCTTTGTATGTTGAAAAAACAAGTTTTATATTTAAATTTCTTCCCACATCTTGAGTCACCCGTTTCCTTGCATTCAGTCAGGTTTGTATTATATGTGATTAAGATTTCTACCAGATATCCTTTTGGCTTTGGTGACTAGAGATTTTTACAGTTCATAATCACGTCCTAAGGCATGATTGTAGCTTTTCCTTGCTAATTATTACACTTATATGCTACTTGAATGAAATGGCAGAGCAGTTGGGGCATGGATAATCGTGTAAATTCAGAATTGTTTATCTGATTTGCCAGTAATTTTACTGAACTAAATTGGGGTATGTGAATGCTTGTTTGCATTTGCTTCCAGCAGAAGAAACATTGGATGTAAAAAAAACAGCTGTTGGCATCTCCTATTATTGTTGTATATGCTCTCAGCCATTAAACAAAATGGCACATCCTATGATCATTTGTCTTGTCTTGTGGGTATATGTCCTAATTATTTATAGAAATATGTGCTAATCCTTGGGTAAATTTGCTTCTGACTGATGCTTACTTTCATTTAGGAATTAGGTCATGCAGAAGTTCAAAAGGATCCTCAGCGGTCTGCACCATCTGGTATGCCACATATATCTACTAATATAAGATCCACTTATGTTTTCCCCTTTCATCGGCTGATCTGCTTGTAGTGACGCATGACAATCTTCAGTGTGGTTTGTGTCTGGTCGTTCCTGTTGATTTTGTGTCCTTCCTTTTTCTTCAATAATTGATAAAACTGATACAAGCAGTTAGCCTACCATTTTTATTTTTGTTACTTTTCCTGTTGTAATATCACCTATGTTGCCTTTTCTCCATCATCTTACATAAGAAAAAAAAAATGAAGTTACTAGTACAGCAAAATCTGGAAGGATTTGTTGTTTTTGTGATTTATTGAGATTATTTTGATGCGCTGTGCAAGTCATTTATTACAATCAATCATAAATAGGAATGGGTTAATCTTGAAAATCTTGAAGACATTGTCATTTATCGCTTGGTATAATGTGCCTTGTCGTCTTTGCAGTTCCGGTTTCATATAGCACAGCACATCCAATGGAGGATGCAGATTCGAGAACGCTTTATGTTAGCAATGTGGGTATTTATATATTCTCATCACCCTTATATTATTTTTGTGCCATTAGATTATTTTATTTACCTCTGTCAAATTATTTGAAGGTTCACTTTGCTGCCACCAAGGATTCATTATCTCGCCATTTCAACAAGTTTGGTGCAGTGCTGAAAGTAGTCATTGTCACTAATGCTGCAACAGGCCAGCCAACAGGGTCAGTTTAATTTTAATTTTGTATGCTTATTATAGCTGAAGCAAAGATTTGTATCATGCTATTTATTTTACCTGTACCAGAGAAATATTTATAATTTTAGGAAAGTGAAATTATAAAAGATCTTAGCATAACTGATACATTATACAACTGCCAAACCTTCCTATGATGCTAACATCCTTGTTTCCTGCTCAGATTAACTCGAAAGTTCCTTTTTTTTATTGCTCTTAGCTTATGTCATTTGTGCTTAGCATAACTGCTACATTATACAACCGCCAAACCTTCCTATGATGCTAACATCCTTGTTTCCTGCTCAGATTAACTCGAAAGTTCCTTTTTTTTTTTTATTGCTCTTTTAGTTGATGTCATTTGTGCAGTTCAAGTTTGAATTCTTGAATTGATGTTTTTGAGCTGAGTTATGGTTGAATGTCACTGCAATTGATGCAGCAACAACATAGGGACTTAATTGTGAACTCAGAAGTAGAGAACTGAACGAGTCCTTTTCTGCTATCATACAGGTCTGCCTATGTAGAGTTCTTACACAAAGAATCAGCTGAACGAGCGTTGTCGTTGAATGGCACATCATTTATGACTCGTATTCTGAAGGTAATATTATTCTTTATCATTTGAACTTTTTTAGACTGCCATTTGCACTTTTGTACCAATAGACATGGCATTGTCTAAAATGGTATTTGGGTATAGGTTTAAATTTTAATTTAAATATAGATGATGTTTTGTTAATTGGTGAAGTTTTATGTTCTTATACTGGCATCTTGTTGCTCTGCTCAGTGTAGTTTTAGATTCCCTGAAACTAATGACTAAGGTGATGTTTGTGTTGCTTTTCCTTCTAATGTAGGTCGTTCGGCGAAGTTCTCATGAAGCAGCTCACTTTTATGGTTGGCCTGGTAGTGGACGGTCATCATTATATGGTAGGCATGGTAGGATGGCATACCCAAGAGCCATTCTCCCCGGTGGTTCCTTTAGAGGGCGTGCTCCGATGAAAGCTGGCGCTAGAAGTTTACAGTGGAAACGGGAGCCTTCAGGCACTGATTCAAGTGCAGGTGCGAAAACTGACATGAGTGTGCCATTTTCCTCTGAACAGGTGCTCCCATAGGGAAGCATATTATAGTTGAGCTGATATAATGAGAACCCGAGTGGTATCTTACTCTCGCCCTAATGGCTGAATATGGACAGCAAGCTGAGAAGATTGTTCCTTCCTGCTGCACTGTAAAAAAAAAAAGTCCAAAAAAAGCATGAAAATACAAAAAGAAAAAAAAATAAGAAAAATCTGGGGGAGTTTGGCATCGGAATATGGCTATCATTCTGGTAACTGGATTTGGTCCTCTTCGCCATATGCGAGTAGGCTAATAGCCTGAGCAATTTTCTGTGGACTCTTGCAATCTGAAAGAGGACTCCCATTCTAAATAATCACAACTTGGTTGTGTTGGATGGAAGATGCTTATCTAGTAGAACAAGATGGGCAGATTTTGGATGAGGTATTTAGTGACAAGCTGCGCGTCATCGATGTAAGCCTCAATTGTATAGAAGTAACCTATCTACCCAACCAAAAAAAAGGAAAAAAAGGAAACACAAAAAATGTGTTCTCTTTTGGTTTTTTCTCTCTCCATGAACTGCTTTATTTATTGTACTAATAGTTGATTTTTTAGTTGGACGTTCATTTTGTCAAACAGTTCAACAATACCTTTTTCTGTGTGGTTGATTCACCTTGCTACCTGACTTTTCCTGTTTTAAGTTATATACAAAATCCAGTTTACTGTCTGATGAACGCAGTTTAATCTTGTGATGTCTTGCCATGGCTCTTGTAGATTTATGTTTGGGCCTACCTGTTCGAATCTTCCTTGCACATTCAATGATTCAAGCTTTCATTCAATGATGCTGCTACTCATGTCCCGCTAGTTGTTTATCACTGACTAGTGGTCCATGCTTTAGGAAAAAGTAATTTGTTGGAGGTTTATATTACTCAAAAAGGCTAAAATTATATCGATGGCCTTTTTCTTCTTGTTTCTTTGGAATCACTATGCTTTTTGTGGTGAATGGCTTTGGATGGTGCGGGTATGGTTGCGTAAGAGCAACCATTATGCATTTCTGTACTCTCAAGTATTCGAGTCACTTTAGGTTTAAGATATATAGCCACAGGATATACTTGATATGTAGCACCTTGCATGATGCATGGGCGTTTCCCTTGCTATGTGGCCTAGCTATGCGCCTAAGCCTAAGCCTAAGCCAGCACATGCAGCTGCAGTTATCATATTATTATGCCTAGGCCTTGTTTAGATGGCTAAAATTTCTAACCTTTTTTCCCACTTTCTCCATCACATCACATTAAATACATCAAAAGACGTATGTTTGGAGTATTAAATATAGGTAAAAAAATAACTAATTACACGTTTAGATGTACATTGCGAGACGATTCTTTTGAGCCTGGGCTTCTCTATGGTAGGATGATATTTACCACTAACAAACGAAAACGCGTCTTTACGTGATATACGATGTGATATTCGACACTGATTTTTAGCCATCTAAACAAGGCCCTAGTAAATAGAGTAAAACCGTAGGAGGGACGGCGTCCACAAGGTGTGACGCCCCCTCAGCTCCCGGCTTAGTGCTGCTGAACCGTGGAAAGTTCCTGCACTAAACACGTGATGAAGCGTGTTGCATCGTGCATTAGCCATGGGGTGATGGAAACACGCCCGCACATAGTGGTTCTCCAACGCAGCCGAGCGTCACCGTTGTGTCATCACGGGAACATAGATTATGCTGGCCGGGGTTGCCTTGTGGACGTCTTCAAGATAATCTAGTTGGTTGCATCATGGTGACAAGTCGTGGACACGGCAGCAAACCAGGCATGCTGGCATGCATATTTGGCTCCAGGACGGGTCTACTTTCCCTTGAGGTTTGATGGGTACGCGTGCCCGAAAAAATATCGAGGGTCAACACCATACCGCGAGCACGAATGTTTCCACGCTAATTTTTTCCCCTCTTCTCAAATTTTTAGGAGTATAAAGTTGTGCCAACAAAACCTAACCAGGTGAGCTTCAGCTACATCCGCGTTTTACGTCGGTGGTGAATCTTGAGTGGTTGACACAAAGAGACAGAGAGAGCGCTTTCGTTTCGCAAGTGCGCGTTTGCAACATCATTTAGCAGCTGTGTGAACGTGTGATACATGCTTTGGCAATCCCGATCGAAGAATTAAGATTTGATTAGATGTTTTATAATAAAATAAAAAACGCACGGTAAGTAGCAAGCAGTCGCTGTCGTGCACAGCACCAGGTCAACAAAACCAGAGCTCAAGTTAGGGCTATTAACCGCTAATAAAAAGGGACCATGATTAGCATAGCAGCTGATCCCTCTCTCTCTCTTTCTTTTTTTTTTGTGTGCCAAAGGATTAGCAGCTGATCTCTCTGCACCCTCTCACCGATTATTTTGTGATGAATGAATGAAGAAGAAGAAAAAAAGACAATTCTTCCCAAAAATGGGGTGTGTTTTTAACCCCAAATTCCTCCCAAATTCCACTACGCACAACAAATATTCTTTGCCTTTATTTATATGGCTGGCAGCCAACATGGTGATAAACGTCTTCTGACGAGGACGCAAACACACCCATGGTGATCGACGACGCATGTGTCGCGGCTATCCCCGGCGTGGCTGGGATATTGAAAACAATATCACCCTTGGATTTGGTCTCGCTGGCGTGGGCCCCACCCCACCTCCCCTAACCCTGTTGCGTTGCGTGACACAGCGTAGCCTTTAGGTGAGATTTAAGGATGCTACGCTGATAGAGAGACGCCTAGCTAAAAATCTCGCTGCTGCTGTGCTGCTACTAGAGAAAAAAACAAATTAAAGCAGCCATTTGAGGGTGTCACGTCGTCCTTGCAGGTTGCAGCAGACGAGAGAGAGAGATTAGATAAACAAAACCCAAATTGTTTTTGCAGGTGATGGATTGGATTCGGATCCTGCGCGCTGTGATTGAGCTGTGTGGGGCAGTAGGGGGCAGCGAGCAGCCAACTACGGCACGCCCCTCTTCTTCTAATCTCTTACTATCGAATCCAAAGCACCAGTGATGACCGGAATAAGGCCATATCGCCTCCAATGGATCGGAAGGGCGTAATTACGATTCAGATCGTGTAGGTCTCAAAATTTTTACAAAAAGGACCTTCTATTTACCGAAAATTCAACCCGCAATCCAGTCCCTTCCTCTCCGAGGTCACCGCGGCCATGCGGTCAGAAAATCCACGGCCCGCGGCCGCGCCCCAAACGACCACCTGCACGGGCAAAACCGCCCTCCGCACCGCCCATGGAGCGCCGTCCGACGGCCGCAGTCCGCGACGACCTCCCTAAAACGGCCGACGGCGGCATAAATAATCGCTGAGGCCGCTTTAAAAATACCGCTCCGGGGTGGCCGGGGCCGCCGCGGGTCCGCTCCGGGGTGGCCGGGGCCGCCGCGCCCGCGGCGAGTACTCTGTGCTACTCGCGCTAAAGCTGAAGGGCCCGGCGATTCGTGCGACTGCCGACCAGCGTCCGTCTTATTAGTGCTGGGCCCCGCGCCTCAGAGCCGTGATGATGTTTTTTTTTTTCTGTACTATCTCCCGATGATGGGTTATGGTACTAGCACTAAATTAAACATGACCTTTACAGGGGCGGAAATGCCTTGTTTAGAACGTGGCAGTGTTTGTCGTTGTACAAGAGAATGGGATGGCATCTTGTGCAGTAGTACCCTACTACTGTATTGATGGATCAATGGAAAAAGATGAGGATGTCAGGAATTCAACCCAGCCTGCTCCAACTACTACAAACATCACTGGATCGTCCGTGACTGTGATTCACGGGCGACCTCGACGGGGAAAGCGCGAACTAGCCCCGGGACGCCGACGCTGGAGGGAGCGCCTGGCTGCCTCCTCAACCATCTCGGCTCGCCGGAGCGGAGGTCTCGCTGCGCCGTGCCACCGAGCAAATCATCCATCGGTGGTTGTGCGCGCACGCTTCCTGGCCGACCGCCAATCACGCAAATCATATGGTTGCTGGTTGCGATGCTAGATCACCATTTCATATGCCGGACCGTGGGAAATAGTACACAACCATCCCTCCATCTCGCCACCTTCCTTCACCAGCGTGCGTGGATCCATCCGCCGCCGTCCGTTAGGTAAACCGGCCGCGCAGCCAGCCGTGCGCCATGCCATGCCATGCCCGTAAGGGACCACGCGTATTTATTTTCTTTAAAAAAAATTCAAAAATCTGTTGACAAACACTACGCGAGCGCAATGTGCATCGATCGCGTACTCCAAGCTCCACTACTAACCTATGGAATTTGGTAAACGTAAACCTTCCTTCCCGTGCCGACTTCCCAGCTGTGGCATGTATGTGACTGGTCAATCGTTTCGTTAAACCTGGGCGTCAACTCGTCAATTTTTCTTCGGCGGTCATCACGTGAAATTTTAAATGGCGTGCTAGCACGCACAAGGGACAATGACAAATGGTGGCGCGATTCGCTGCGCCCGTATTGGCTCCACAGCCTATAGCTGTTTGTGCACCTTCTGAAGTCATGAACTGGTACTCCTTTATCTCAACAACAGGGTAAACAGCAGCGCCGGGGGTATTAATTAATGGATTTATTTTCACAAGTACAGAATTAGTTTTGAAGCACACTGGCTTATAGAGACTATGCAATATGCACAGTCCCAACAAAAAAAACCAGATATACATTAAATATTCGTTATCTCTACATAAATGTAGATACTTTCGGGAAACAGAAAACAAATTGCAAATATTCGGAATGGTCACAAAAAGTACAGATGCTTAACAATAAGGGTAAAGGAAAACAATTGCATCTGAACCCTATGATTTTTATACCTTATGGGTTCAATGAAAAACAATAGCATCTGAACACTCATCTCCACTTTTCTCATCGAGAATGAAACCCCTGTTGCTGCATGACCTTTGTGCTCCACAAAATGATCTAGTTCATCAAGAATGAAACCCCTATTGTTGCATGACCTTTGTGCTCTGAACAATGATTCAGTTCATCAAGAATGAAACCCCTGTTGGTGCATGACCTTTGTGGTCTCAGAATGATCTCAAATTACATTGTCTCTTTGTCCATCTGTATATATTTAGATATGCACTTTCTAATACACTTGTAAAAATAAAAATTGTTGGTCAATGAAGATTTCCCTATGAGTATGTCAAGCTCATTTGAAATAATTTCAATGGTCAGTTTGTGTTGTCGGTTCCAATGACAACAGAGATGATCTCAACATCAGTGGGGATGACCAAAAGGTTAAATGGAACTTTTAGAAAAAAAAATAAATCAATCAATTTTATCACCTAATGGAGGAGTTTCTGATGGGAGTTCATATTGCCAAACAAAAATGAACTGCATAATAATAGCATTTCCATTTATGTTAGAAAAATGTCATATGATATTCTTTCAGAACCCCAATGGAGGAAATCAACTATGTCCTGATCATGGGGTGCGTTTCCGTCTGGCGACCTCATACTTGCAGAATAAATAATATTTTACAGAACCAAAATAGATACATGAGAACCTGTCATAAATATTTTTCAGAAAATAGATACATCAATGGAGTGTCTCTTTTAATATTTTGCATCATTAAATAAATACATCAAAGTGTATGCATTTCCTTTCTAGGATTTCATAAACTGTGCAGAGAAATAATATTTTACAGAACCAAAATTAAAGAATCAAGAATGGGATTCCTGTGAAATCTGCTTTGTGTTTTCATTCCATTTTCTGCTTATCTAAAGTCAATTAAATCAGTACCTGAATCTGGAATAACAGTGAATGGATGGAGAAGATACCATAGTTTATGCTAGGCATTGGGATAAAAAGAGAAGGGATCGTGGGACTAGGACCTGAAAAGGCTTAGAGTGCTGGAGATAACCTCAGTGGGTTGACTGCTTTTTCTTTCTGCATTCCGCCATCTCCAGATGATGGGTTAAGGTACTGGAATTAAATTAAGTGAGCCATCATGAGTAAATAGATAATATAAAAATGAAAAATGGCGGAAGAATTTGAGGTTGTTCTTTGCAAGAGTGGATGACATCGATGTGGGCGTTGCATGATGGAGTCGCGTATTCCCCAATGGCAGCTAAGACGATTTCGATGCTGGGCGGCTCGCATCCTGCAGATGATGGGAGTCATGCCGCATACATAGAAACAGATGGATCTCTGATACATGAATTGGGCAGCAGGTCGGCAGGTGTTAGGCAGAGATTTGGGCAAGAGAACAGAGGAAGCCTCGGATGGTAGCGGCGGATGCCATCCTCGGCGCCAACCTACAGCTTATGTATGGGCCAGGCACCGAGGAGAATGGCCCAGGTAGGACGGTGGTTGTTCGCCTCGGGTACGCCATGGCCAATGGTTCTAATCATATGATGGCCGCAGAAGATGCAGGGCGACGGCGACATCGACATCAACACGTCCTTCGATCACCATGCGGATCTTCCTGGGCACCAGCGTGACTGGGCGACGCTCCCCGCCGTCCGTTAGCATGGGAAACCGGCCGCGCCGGGCGGCCGTGGGCGGATCCAGGGCCATGCCCGGGAGCGAACCAGGCGAGTATTTCGTTCTCCAAAAAAAGGAAGAGGCGGAGACTACGGACCACGCGAGGAAAAGTGATATGCACCGCACCGCACCGTAAGGAGGCCTGGGCACGCACGAAAACGTGGCAACGCAAACCCGGGCCGACGTATCAGGCCCAAACGCCACGCGGCAGGAACCTAGCGGCGAGCCGTCAACTGTCAACAGTATCCGGCGCGTTCTCCGCGCGCGGATCCTAGGCGCTGGTGGAGTTTCATATGTGGGATTAGGATACGAAACAGCTTGGCTCCTGCCGCGCGCGCGCCTAATGCTAATCCGCCGAGCAGACGCAGACCCACAGCTAGCTCCTTCTCCAGCGGAGGACAGCGACTGCGAGGCGAGGCGCACGGTACGTACGTACGCGGCCAAGGCCTCGGGCGGAACGTGCGGTGAGCGCCGGGTCGCCGACGTGGACGGGAGACCGCCTTCTCCCGTGCGCCCACCGCCGAAACGGAGGCCAATCCCCACCCACGCGAGGGGGGGGAGGGGCGGCGGTGCCGATGGATGGTTTTCGTTCGGCGCGGGCTGCCTTTTTCCTGCGGTTTCACCCCTTTTCTTTTCTTTCGTTTTGTTTCGGGTGCGCCGGGGCCAGCCGGGTTGGTCGGTCGGTCGGTCAGCTTTGGGTTGCTCGGGTTGGCACTCACACGGCTGGCTGCTGCCCAAAGCGAAAGGGTGCCGGCTCGGATTCACGGACACCAATCTGTCGCTGGCGGACGGTACGGTACGCCTCTCCCGCCTCGCCGTATGACCGTTCTGCCCCTGCCCGGTCCTATGTACGTACAAATAAGGCGGCTCGAAGGAGAGAAAGCAAGGCGTGTACGGATACGGCCACCAGCAGCAGCAGCCAAGCTATTTTACTCGGAGGAGCAGTACCGGTTTGTTTCTACATTGCTCCCGCCGTTAACTGCAACGATGATGTCGACCGTGCCTCGCCATTTCAAGATATATCAAGAATATAAATTAACCCACTCCGCTTTCTCTCGGTCGTGGCCTTTTTTGTTTTGTGCGAATCTGTCTAAATAAAAAGGATAAAAATAACCAATGAACCAAACATGTTGCTTCATTTAGAATAAAAATTCTATATGGTGTCTCGCGAATGTTCTCCGCACTACATAACTCAGCATGTACCGATCGAGTGCGTGCGTGCGTACGTGCGTCAGCAAGAGCCATGGAAGCATCACTGAACAAACCGCGAGTAGTACACAACAGCAATCGTGCGTAGGCGTAGCATGGACCCAACCCCCCCAAATCCAAACGACACCAAATCCGGCCGGCCTCACCGTCGTAGACCATACCCCTGTACCCACAGGTCCAACTACACATCACGGCGTGCATCACAACAATCTTGGCCCCGTGCGTGCACTTGTTTTCCTTACTTTCCAAGCAAAAGACCGTCTCCAACCAGCGATTTTCACCCGTCAAGCAGTAGGAAGGAGTAGGCGATTTTCAGCCGTGCACGCACAAAAGTCCGTCCGTTTGGTTTGCCGATCCAGTCCTCCCGTGCACCGTCCGTCCGCGGCAGGCACAGGGGCAGCACCGCCATTCCGCACCAAGCCAAGCCAGCGGGGCACACCACACGTCGCTGTCGGCCCGGCCCGGAGGAACGCGTACGCCGCCCGCCTCCTCCTCCCTCGGCTGCCTCTCCCCCTCTCCCCGCGAAAAAGGCCTCCCCTTCCCCTCCCTCCCTCCCCACCCCGGCATTTCCCAACCCACCAAAGCCCAGCCCCAGCCCCAGCCCCAGCCCCAGCCCGGGGCGGTAGCAGCTGCCTCTCCTTTCTCCCCTTCCTCCTCGTCGAGGCAAAGCTCCTTGCTGCCGTGCCGGGCTTCGCTTCCACGCCGCGTGACAGACAGACAGCTCCTTCTCTCCCTCGCCTACCATGGCACAGCGCGACAAGAAGGTGGAGGAGCCAACGGAGCTGCGAGCGCCAGAGCTCACGCTGTGCGCCAACAGCTGCGGCTTCCCAGGGAACCCGGCAACCAACAACCTCTGCCAGGCCTGTTTCAGGCCGCCACGACGACGGCTTCCTCTACCTCCACAGCCTCCACCGTCTCACCGCCATCCCCCTCCTCCTCCTCGTCTTCCCCGCCGGCGGTGTTCCAGTTCGACCAGCAGCAGCCGACAAGGCCGTCTGCGGCGGTGCTGTTCGCCGCCGACCGACGACCCGCGGAACCGTCGTCGAGGCCGACCCGGACGTCTCCGTCGTCGTCGTCGTCGTCGTCCGTCAACCGGTGCCAGAGCTGCCGGAAGCGTGTCGGGCTCACGGGGTTCAGGTGCCGCTGTGGGGAGCTCTTCTGTGGCGCGCACCGATACTCGGACCGCCATGACTGCTGCTTCGACTACAAGGCTGTCGGTAGGGACGCCATCGCCAGGAGAACCCCGTCGTGCGCGCCGCCAAGATCGTCAGGTTCTGATCTGATATGATGCTCCCGTACGTACGTACCGGAGCGACAACCAGCGGCGGCCGGAGCCGGACGGACGGACGGACACACGGTGATCATCGGCGGAGATTCGGTGGATCGGTCCATCTAGAATTCCTTCCTTGCTCTCTTTTCTTTTTCTTCTTGCTTTGTTTTTCTTTTTCTTTTTATTATGATTACCAGAAGAAGAAAAATTAAGATTAGAAGGTGATTGATGGATCGAATCCATGGAGGAGGTTGTTGGTTATTGGTGATTGTCACGCTGTTCTTGAGAATAGTTACATCCATATAAGACCATGACCATGAGGAGGAAGAAAAAAAAAAAAAAAAAAAAAAAAAGGGAGGTCATGGGAGGCATAGAAAGAAGGTGCCAAGGTGGGACGAAAAGAACAGTGCGATGATAATGTTATTGTAGCGGTGGTGGTGGTTGGCCAGTTGGGATGAATGGATGGTGGCGGGAAGAAGCGATAAGTTCGGTTTGGTGTCTTGTCTTTGCTGCAATCACAAATCTCTCCCTCTCTCTTTATATATAGTATACATATACATTTTTTAACCTTGTATAAAATTATTTATATATATTTAATTATATATGGTTGCCAAGTTGCCATGTCGCCGAGCTCGAGCAATTTGCATACTATATATTCCATTCCATCGGTGGTGGTGCTTTCTCATGACAGCTAAACCAACCATTCATGTCTGTGCTGTACCATTGTGGTTGGATGGATGGATGGATTAGCTCACCAGCAGCTGCTCTGCTTGGTGATTGATTGGTACGTGCACCTGGACAGAGAGTACACGGCCATCTTCTCCTCCTCTGTTTCCGAGGCTTATCTTCGTCTCGCCTTGTGTAATCTAATCGAAGCTGGAAAAAGGTGCACCAGCTCGATCAATAATCTTCGTCCGTCTCAGCAGTAAAATAGGTGCAGCAGCAGCTGGCGTGCGTCGACGGACGACGGCGACCGCCCGTTTGCCGGCCGGCCGGCGGCGGGTGCGACTGAGGACCCGGTTAGGTCGTCCAGCGGCGGCCGTGACGTCGCCGCGGTCGCAGAAAATCCAAAGGATGTGGCCGGAGGTGGAGCAGAGGATGTGTTGCGGTCCGGTCCGGTGGTGGATGGATCCGCCGCCGCGTCCACTTGCCGCGATGGATGGCATCATCCACGGCATCGCGATGGCAGGCAGTGGCACACAAGAACAGGAGGTCGGCGGCCGCCCGCGCCGCGCGCTTGTTTATTCTCGTCTTTTCTCTAGTATTTTATCTTAGCGCGTCTCGTAGTGGTGGTGGTGGAGCAGCTAGTAGCTACGATGCCAGCGGCAGCCGTCGTGGATGCCACGCGGTCCAGGCTGGATCGGGCGGGACGCCACGCCAGGGATCGATCTCTTTCGCTCGCGCCGCCTCCGTCGGGCTCGGGTCGCGTCTGGCTGCTGCTCGGGGCCGGCCTCTTTTCGCTCGCCGTGTCCCGGTCTCCGTCTGTTTTCCGACGGTGACGACAGAGGCCTACGGAAAGAAAAATGCGACGGGCTTGAGGCCGGAACTGCAGGAGTTGACTGGTCTGGCAGGCTTCCACGTTGGTCACGTAGGCAGGGCAGGTAATTGCTCTTGTGTGTTCAAATAACTAACTCAAGTTTAGTAGCGTCACTATTTAAATTATAAGATGTTTTGACTTATATAGATTTATATACTTTTACCATGCATTCAGATTTACACTATGTCAATATAGTAGATAGTAAAAACAACCATAAATAACAAAAATAACATATCTAAAAACTCAAAATGTGATATAATTAAGTATTATAGGGTTTTCTACTCTGAACTAATTTCGGCCATTAATGTAAAGAAAAAGAAAGTCGGTCATTATTTTCTCTTACTATGTGCCGCCATTTATCAAAAAGATGAAAATTATCTCAGAGACACTTTGAAAATAAGTCTCTATATTGATGCAAACTAAATCTTTATGTCAAACTTGGTATGTAACTTGGTTAGTTGTTGATCAAATTTGGCTACCAATTAGCCAAAAAATTCACCGAACATTTTATTCAACGTCTAGCCAAATTTATACGTTCCTGATGAATCCTTACTTTTCCTTATAATAATAATAAAATTTTACTCCTCAATTTGGTTTTACTTAGCCATTATAGGCCAATGCATCACGAGTTATTTTAGGAAGGACGCAGGGCTAGGGAGCACGAGGTATCGCCACTGCCAGCGTGTCACCAGTGTTTTACAGAGATGAGCGGGGAGAGGTTCACGTGCCAGTGCCACTGTTCTAGCTGTATTCTCCAGTTTCAGGAACCAGGAACATGGATGGTCTGGTCCTGGCACACTGGTTTTCTACGATTAGTCTGCGATCGAGGTGATAATGACCCAGGACGAGAGACAGCGAGAGAGGGGTCCTAGCTAATGGTACGGTTAACTGTGTATTCATTCATGCACAAGCACAGGCTTTCTACTAATCCTTATCTTTTGCTCGCTCGCATGTCAAGGACGGGACGATGATGGGTGGGTGGCAGAAAACAAATACCTGAGTTCACCTTGATCAGTGCAATGATTGGGAGCATCGAGGGAGGGAGGTTCAGTTGAGGCTCACAGGACGCATTCCACCGCTACTCACGATGGGCGTGGTTCGGATCAGCCCATCGGTTCATCGAACCGAACCATAATATGTAGGAGTATTCAAATGGGCCACTAGTCTGACCCAAATGACAGCCTAGGATGTATGGATTGAACGCCACTTAACCAAAGGATCAAGTGGATCGACCCATCCCTTCGGCAACAGTGGCGGGCAGCGGTAGCAGGCTTGGGCTGAGGCGGTCACGGAGGATTCAGCTTGGCGGCGCGGTAAAGCAGTGTTGGGTGCGAGACGGAGACCAATGCCGGCTCGTCGCCGTCATCAGGCTTAGTAGCAACGACGACGAAGATCGAGCACAGCGCGCGCAGAGCAGCTCGTCGGATTCACCTCGTTCTCGATCGAGCGTCACGGCGGTGGCCGGCCTCACGGCACGGCGTGGGCGGAGCGGCGTCGGGCAAGCGGGGCACGGCGAGGGCGCGACGGAGCAAGGCGAGTGCGGCTCCGCCACGGTGATGCTGGGCCGGCAGCAGCTCGTCGCGGCCGCGGCTTTGGCTGCAAGCGCAAGCGCGACACGCTCGAGCTCCTACAGCAGGCTGAAGGGAAGAGGTGGAGACGCAGAGCGACATCAGCGTCGTCGGCTTCAACCAGGAGGGCACGGCAGCGGCGAACGCGACTCCGGCGAGCTCGGGAAGAGCAGAAGGTCCGCGCCAGGAAGGCCACGATCCACTCACGGAGCTTCCTTCCTGCCTTCTCTGCCTCGGCTGCCCGAGACCCGTAATATCCATTGGGGCCCAAGGGATCAGCAGCTAATTGAAATGGATCAACCGGTGCTCCTACACTCATTAGAGCGAGTATTATAATGCAGCCAAAGCAAGCCAGGCTTTACACGCTTAACGTATGATCCACTTGCCTTCTCTCACAGATAGTCTTGGTTGCTTTGCCCTGCCGTAGTTCTTACAACCCACTTTTCTTCTCTCTCATCTCTTCTCTCCTCCACCTCAAAAGATTTAAATTTGGCTTACTTGCCTTTATAATACTTGCTCTTAGATGGATCGATGGTTTGGGTATGGTTCGCTCCGTGGACCAACCATCCCCATCGTGAACCGCTACGACGACTAGGATAGGATGCTCTGGCTAGCTCGGCCTTTGGGACAGCCCCAAAGGGCAGGTTCCGTGAACCTTTGCTGTTGCTTCACATCTCTCCAATTGCGGCCTTCTTCTGATCCCCTTCCTCTCTGATTTGATAACCCAGTGGCAACTTTTTGACTAGACTAGATTGGGCCAGGCCACTTGAGATGCTGCTAGAAACAGCATACTAGGTACTGGCACTTCGTTCTCAAAGAAGAGGCCGGCCGGCCGGAGAGCGGAAAGCCGCTGCGTGTGGATTGCGACAGCTCCCCCCGGTCTTTCAGTTTCAGTGCGGCCATTCACCAATGTGCAATGGCCATTCAGTTCACCAATCACAGGACAGGCTGCTCCGCTGCACTAGCAGAGTTTCTTACGACTAACAACAGAGGCTAATGAAGAGGAGAGCAAAGAAGCACGTTTAATAAATGTATGAATTGGGGCGTACCTTGTGTTATCATTTCTTGTGTCAGTATTCTGTTTTTCTGTGAGTTATTAGTTGAGCTGTGCATTTTTGCCAACCTTGTTTGAAATTTAAATTGAGATGAAGTCTGATCTACTAAACTGCTGACAAGCTTATGTTTGTTTTCTAGTCCCAATTCACACTTATCTGACACAACATTTCCCTTTCAGTAATAGTGAAAATGGGCGGTTCGGTTATGGAGGCGCGAGTTCTCCTGGCAAAAGAGAATCGATGGAGGATTTTTACGAGGCAAGGATAGACGACGTTGATGGAGAGAAAGTTGGAATGTTCGGTGTATACGATGCTATGTATTGTCAGTACTCTACGATGATGTTGATAGCTTGAGTTGTAAGGTGAGCATGTTTTTCTGTTCCTGTAGGTCATGGAGGTGTCAGAGCAGCTGAGTATGTTAAGCACAATCTTTTCAGCAATTTAACCCAAAGTTCATCGCTGATAGTATGAAATTTTGGCTGCCGTCGGTAAGTTCATATTAACGTAACTACCGTGGGATTTCTACTTGTACACTGAGATATGGTGGTCTTGATATCAGAAGCTTGCAATTTATTGTATGCTGTGTATTTTCCTATACATCAAATATATTTTTGATGTTTTCCACATCTTGACCTGCAGCGATTGCGGTTTCAAGGGATCGCAAACCTGATCAGACAGATGAGAGACAAAGAATTGAGGATGCAGGGGGGTTTGTTAAGTGGGCTGGATATGGATTCCTCTGAATCCATATCCATCTATGAAAAAATAAACCGCCTATCTTAATATGTGCCATTACTGTTATTTCTTATGTTTGATTGTTCTTAATTTGTAGGGACATGGCGTGCGGGTGGGGTTCGAGCATTTGGTGACAAACTCTTGAAGCAGTATGTTGTTGCTGACCCTGAAATCAAGGTTCGTCATGTACTTTTGTTTTCTTTTGGATTATCTAGATAGTTCTCCAAACATGTCATAATTTGAGGAAGTATGGTGCATTTTTAACAATGGAGACTCTATCATAAGCAGTGTCATACATAAACTCCCCCACTGTAGCCATCTCTGAAAACGACTTTTGTTATTACAAAAATCAGGAGGAGGTGGTTGACAGTTCCCTCGAATTCCTCATCCTTGCTAGCGATGGACTCTGGGATGTTGTCACTAATGAGGTACCTACAAATGTTACTAGATATTTCCTTTAGTGCAATTGGTGTATCTATCACTCTACCTGATGTAATGTATTGTTACAGGAAGCTGTTGCCATGGTGAAGCCAGTTCAGGACCCCCAGGAAGCAGCAAACAAGCTTCCCCTACGGGAAGCTCCGATAACATCACAGTTGTCATCGTCCGCTTCCTAGATGGAACTACCGGTGATAAATCAGGCGAAGACAAAGAAACCACCAATTAACAAAACTCTGTGTCACCTGTAGGGATCCATCAGGCTTGTGTTCTTCTGGCTGTAGTATCTCTCTCTCTTTTTTTTTTTTTTAATTGGGAGTCTGCTTACCTTTGGGGAACGGGCAGAGTATTCAACCAATGCTTCTCCGCCCTCACGGAGCCCAGCAGAAGATCTGACGGTTTCAGGCTTTGAGCCCAGGTGACCCATTACGGGCTCTCGAGTCTCGGCCCAAAATAAAAACTATTAGAGTAAAGGAAACCCAACTCATGACGGCAATGAGTGGGCTACGGCCTTTGCCGTCCCAAACGCACCAGCCTGGACATTAGCTCCAGACCTCCACGTCGGAATGCAAGTTTGAGCTCAGCAGCAGCAGTGGCTAGCAGAACAGCAGAGGAGCTTGCAGAAGATACGAGAGCTGGTACGAAGACATCGTCAAGAACTGGGTTGGAGAGAGGTTGCTATGCCATGGGGTCTGTTTTCATCAGGTTTAGCAGGTCTGTAGGACAGCTTTAGCTGCTGTTTCTGTAAGAGCCCACGTTGCAATACATTTTTATAGATATAGCTACCTCAGGCATCGATCTTTTTCCCTGAACCACCATCCAGACCAACGTGCGTTGGGCCTGCCCTCAACAGCTCCCATCCATGGGCCGGCCGCATCGTAGCAGGCCGTCCTTGCTCCACTCACTCTCCGCACCGGCCACGGCAAAGCACGTTCACGTGGCAGTGGCACGCTCCACTCCCCAGTTGGAGGCGGCAGTGGGCAAACGGTTGCCACGGCGCTGGGTGCCGCCTGCCGACACCACACCCCTCGACTCGAGCTGAGACGGAGACATGCACAAGGCGCATCGGCCTTTGCCCATCCGCATGGCTACTCCGGGAAGCGCACCAGCACGCTCGGCACTTGGGACGACCCTGGCAGGGCCCCGGCCGGGCGTGGCGCTCCTATTCCTATGCCTACGCCTACGGTGGCTACGGAAGCCAACGCTGCGCCGTGCGGCGCGGCGCTCTTTCCCCTGCCGGCCACAGGCGTGCGTGCAGAAAGCCCTCGAGCGGTCTAGCCGAGAGACATGGTGGTGCAGCAGTGCCTTGATGCCGAGACGTGCGGCGTGCAGGCTGCACAGAAGAGAGCAGACGCGCGACCTGTTCGAGGCATCGCAGGCCAGAGTGCTGCTCTCTCACTGGACCACAGTCCACAGGGACCACAGGAACTGATGCATGCATGCACGAATGCGCTTGGGGCCGGGGCCGGGGCCGGGGCCGGGGCGACAGTGGGTGCATGTGCTTGCTCAGCTCATGTGCATGCGAATGCGGCGAATCATTCGTCGCGCCGTCGTCGAAAGACTCGAAACGAAGGTGTCATGCATGCATGTTGGCATGCAACAGCAACACACGATGATGCATTGGATTCAAAAATCCCAATTGCAATGCATTCATTCATCGTCGTCGCGGTTGCATACACTAGTCACATAGCGAAAGCCCAAAGGCACCATGCCCGCGCGCACAAAACACACATGACCGACCCGACGGCCGCAGCACTGCACGATTCATAGTAAACTTGTTTTTTGAACACAAAAATAACTTGATTATCTTATATATATATTGCGGCAAAACAAATGACGCCACGATCCAACGTACGTGCTATCATTGACGCACCTTCGATCAGTACTGTACTTTGTTAAGCTTCATCATCGCGGGGTATCACTGTGTGACATCTTATATATTGACTCACAATTCAACATCATCAACAAAAATAGACTCGTTTTTTTAATATATAGTTCTCTCTCTCGGTTATAAGTTCTACTTTGTCTGACTTTTTTAATCCCAAAATTGACCGTTCGTCATATAATAAAAAAAAAAAGTGCAAACATAGTCTTATGTTTTTCTTGTTCCTCCGTCCACAAATATATAAGGCTCGCCGTGTTGTCAAACTTGGGTCAAAAAGTCAAACAAACTAGTATAATTTAAAAACAAAGTTAGTAAAATATATTCCTCCCGGTCCACAAATATATAAGGTTTTTCGTGATTTTCAAGGAGAACTTATAAAGTAGGGTGAGATACAAGACTCGTGTACCCTCAATCAAGCACCTAAATCGCAATGATGCAATCAAATCATGCCTACTCCCTCCGTCCCAAAATAAAATGACGTTTTTAAGCTTCCCGGTAAAACATCTACCGGCAATTATATTTTAAAAATAGAATTAATATTTATATTACATAATTAGTATCATTGGAAAGATCTTTTGATCTAGTTTTTTAACAAATTTATTTGGAGATTTAAATCTTCTACGTATTTTCTACAAATCGAGTCAAACTTGTGGCACGAAAACCCAAAAACGCCGTTTATTTTGGGACGGAGGGAGTAGATCGCTAACAAATGTCCATGAATGATAGTGTTAAATCCTGCAGATTTAGTTTTTAAACCCCCCCCACCCACCTAGTGGCGGAGCCGAGAATTATTCATAAGGGGGACGAGCAAATCCAACTTGAGTTGTGTTTAAATCACAATTTGTCTTGAAATTTTAAAATTTTAGATCACATCGAATCATTTAATATACCAAAAGGCACGTGCATAAAGTATGAAATGTAAGAAAACAAAATAACTAATTGCACGCTTTAGATATACATTGCGAGATCTAATCTTTTGAGCCTAATTAGCCCATGGTAGAATAATATTTACCACAAACAAACGAAAAGTGCTACCAGCTTCGATGCAATGCCAATTTTCAGGGATCTAAACACACCCTTGTAAAATATAAGCACAACGAGTTAAGTTAGATTTTTCATGGTGATTATTATTAATTCATTGACTTGACACGAGTACTGCGTAATTTTATCTATGTTTCGATCTTTCTAATGTGCTTCGTAATATCATAATATTATCTAATAGTGCTTGGTATGATTTAATTATCTAGAAGATCTTAAAATGTATATGTGACAAGAATTTTATTATATTCTCCATCGTAATATAAATAAAAATCATGGACTTATACTATAAAAAATTTGGTTTTGGGGGTCGCATTACTTGGAATAACGGAAACCAAGAGTTTTTACAACATCTCAGAATGTAAAGTCTTAGAAAGATAACAAGAAATGATAAATGAAACCTAGACTAACCGAGTAAGAGGGGCCTGATATCAAGGCTACCCAACATGACCCACAAGCAAAGTACCAGCGACTTAACTAACCAAAGGAGACATAGAAAGGGTGTAAAACCACCAGCCAAAACAAGTCATAAGGCTATAACGGTGAGAGAGGAATGCAGAAAGCTTCAGCATCTTCGTCCCTGTCCTTCCATTTTCACACATTCCAGTGATCATCACAGAGAATTGTCGTCATCATGTCCATCTTCCAGCATCATGTGATTCTCAGTCTTCGGCTTCTTCCTTGCTAGCTTTGCTGCCACCCGTAACATTGTGTTGATCCCTTCAATCAGTGCATCTTTGTCGCCATCAAAGTAAAGTCCTGTCCAATGCCCCATCAGTGAACATGCATAACAAACAATTTGAGCAGAGTCAAGAATTATGTTATTATCAAAACAAGCCTTATTTTGGCTTTTCCAGATTGCCCAGCAAACTAATGCAATCCCAAATGTATAGAATTTTTTTCCCACCAAGCAACCATTTACTGCACCAAACCCAACATTGATTATAGAACCCGAGATATCACTTACACCTAAAGAGTGCTACGGTTCCTTGTCACATCAAATCTCTTAACGAATGCATGGAACATTAAATTTAGGTAAATGAAAAACTAATTACATAGTTTAGCTAAAAAGTGCGAGACAATCTTTTTAAGCCTAGTTAGTCTATGGTGAGACAACAATTACCAAATACAAACGAAAAGTGCTTCTGATTCCTAACCCAAAATATTTCACCAACTAAACACCCCCAATGACCCAAACAAATTTTGCAGTACTACAACTAAAAATAAATAAATAAGTGGTTTGCATCTTCAGGTTGAGGACAAAAATAGCATGTGGGTCCCCCTGCCACTTACTTTTGATCATATTATCTTTTGTCAAAATAGCATTGTTTAGAAGTAGCCACATGAAAGTTTAATTTTTGGTGGAATTTTGCCTTTCCATATATGTTTATGAGAACATCCAACATCATTTGCAGTCAGGGCATCATATACCCTGCAGATTCAGATGGAAGCAAGATCAACTTTTTTTTATGTTTGAAGTAGGTGGATGGAGTGTAGAACTCTTTCATTTCCTCTAAAAACATCATTTTTTTATAGATATATAAGCTTCGACTTTTAGATAAAATTAGAGATATATTTGTACTTGTTATTGGAGGAAGTCCGAGAACGTATCCGGTGTGCTCCCGCCCCCATGCTCTTGTCCTCCCATTTTAAAAAAAAACTAAATGTGTCAAAGGAAATCTATCAAAAATATGAATGGATAAATTATGAAAACAAAATTCTATATTCATGTAAAGTTTGAGAGATGCAATAAAAATATGTACAATGAAGTAAAAAAAGTGAAATCGATAGTTGTGCACAAGTGTTGATTTCACTTTTTACCTCCTTTCGTACACTTTTGTCGTGCTCGTGCCTTAATTTTTTTTCATGAACTCAGAACTTTACAACATCTATGTATTCATATTTTTGTTGGAATTTTTCGGATAAATTATGGGTGGCATTTTTCCTAATGTTAGCATGGGGTTGTGGGGAGCACCGGATACATTCTCGATGAAGTACTTAAGCTACAACCTGCTACCGACTCCAGATGTCTAGATGCGTGGGTTCTCTAAACAAGTGCTGATTAGTGGCACTGATGGGTAATCACCACCATCTTTCCCCAGTTGCAAAAAGCCCTAGCTAGATAGACCACAGGCACACACAGCCTAGCCCTCGAAATATAATCCTCATTACCAAAAGATGACAAAAGGAAATGAATGCACACTGAACTAAAACACACAAGTGTGCTCTGATCAGCTCATCAGCACCTTTACCACTCACTCATGTCCCCATTACATAGGCTAAGCAGGATTATTCAAATAGCGCCCAGTTACTAAGCACCGGCTTTGGCGATAAACGCTCGTATGGGCTGTTTGTGCAATGGCCGACCGAGCCACCCATACAAAAATCTGAAATTAGGTCACCCTTGCTTAGGCTTTAGGCCTTTTTGCGCTGCTGGGCTAACATGCTTGCAACCATGCTGTAGTATAGTATACTACAGTGCTACTAGCTTTAAGAATTTTTGCATGTCACTTGGGAGTTGGCAATTGCAACCATGCAGCAGTGAGTGAGGCTGTGATTAGCAAATGATGTCCAACACTGCAACCTAAGCAGGGGTCCTACTGGTCTCCCTCTTGTACATGCCATGCCATTTGGCTTCTTGCATCTGTTGGTTTTGTTGCAATTGCATCAAGGAGATGGTGAGAAAATGCTCTACCAAAAGACTCAAGAGAATGTGGATGAATTCAGTTGTAGGTAGCCGAGCTGATAACATATATATTTATTGTATGATTAGTGAGTAATCCGAACATTTTTCTTGTTTAGTTGTTCTAGCCTTGTCGGATTGTTGGCGATCAGTATGGCTGTAGCACTACTACTTGATTACTGAAGTGACTGTTGTGGTGTGTTTATTGCTTTAATCGCAGAGGATAATAAAATATGTCTGGCCGTTTGTCCTCTGCGTTTAGCTTTGTTAGAATCAGAGGTTTACTTTGCCAACCGATGATACCCACCAGGCACATGCATGTCTGATGCCCTCCCCGTCGCTACCTCGCTTAGCAACAAATCCAACAAGGTTATGTTTTGTTTTTGACACGGGTTATGCCACGAGAAGAACCTTTTCTGACGCAAGAACTTGTCCCCTTTCGGCACTCTGTCGCGAGTAAAATATACTCACACTATTTACACACTAACCTGTGGCTATGTTGCACAAGCTCAGAGTGATTGTCAAAGAAAATTCATATGCAATATGATCGGTGCATGTGGAGATGTTTTCTTTTTTTTTTCTTCCCTTTTTTTTATCTTTCAGTTATCTTTCTGAAACCAGCCATGTTTTTTTTTTTTTTTTTGAAAACCAGCCATGTATTTGGCCGTTCAATAAGCAGCCGTTATAAAACAAATCCACCAATGTTATAAGTACGTGCTCAAACGTGGGAGAAACGTATAGTACGTGCCGTGCACACTTGCACGACAAAATCCTGAACAATCATATGGAAGAGAATGTTGGTTGGTGCAAAATCTTCTAGACGGCTGTCAGCACTGAAACATGTCCTCAACAACGGCCCGGCGTATCGGACATTCACGTCGTACAAGAAGATATTGCATCAACCAACAACAGACTTCTGTTTTTTGTGTTTGAAACAGGGTTATAAAGACATAGCCACACTATTTTTATTTTGCAATGAAATATAAGACATTCTACACACTGTGCCCATACCTTTTTTTTTTTTTTCTCAAATACACATAATATTTGCGCATCTTTGTGATTAAGCAGAATAGTTTTCTACTACGTGAAAAAAATTAGGGTTGGGATTTACTACCCCCCCCCAACCCAAAAAAATAGTCCGTTAGCCGATTACTGCGGGATTACACAACTAAGCTTGCACGCCCGGCTTCAATCCATAGGTTGGCGGTGTGCTTGATGGAGAATAGGAGTTGATTGCGGTGGAGACGGAACTAAGGAAGCACCTTGCATTCTGCTCCTTCAAATTTGTCGCCTACGAGGGCGAATAAAGTGTCGGCGCCCTTCCTCTTGTATCCGTGCCATCTCAGTCCTCACCAGTCTAGCAGCGGGCGTGACTCACATGTGAGAGTCAATGCCGAGGACCGCGAGGATGGTCCACCACACCTGCCCGGAGAATGAACATGAAGCAATGATGGTTTCAGACTCCTAGTCACAAAGGAAGCAGCTATTGTTTGCCTCGAGGCCATGGCACCTCCTTCTGTCCGCGGTCCAGTGGTGCCTTCATACGGCCGACCATAGGAAGATCTTTAGTCGTAGTGACTGTGTCCATACTCACAGTAATTTAGAGAAATTGTTAGAACCATATAACCTGGGTAAAATCCAATGATACTGTGTCATTTAAGTATTTCCTTGAATTGTGTGAAAATATTTAGAATGCATCTTTTTACACGATGGGAGTAGCTAATCTTGTTATTTTTCTCAAGGATGACAAGTTGCCAATACTATTTTTTTTCCATTCCTATATCAGTGCAATGATAGCTTTCTGATTATAGTTTTTTTTAAAGAAAGTCAATCCTCTCTATTGCATTACAAATTTCAATGATTAGGGTAGATCAGCAACACATACAGTTAATCTAAAAAAAGCAATAATACATAGCTTCTCGTCATGTCTCCTAGCATTTTAAAATTTATGAACTACTTGTACGAAAAAAAAAAAAACTAGACTTGAAGTATTGATATTACTTTTCTATACACATATTTATTTTCTGTCATTCTGCATAACAATTATATGGC
This sequence comes from Hyparrhenia diplandra, assembly GCA_015847255.1. Classification (NCBI taxonomy): domain Eukaryota; kingdom Viridiplantae; phylum Streptophyta; class Magnoliopsida; order Poales; family Poaceae; genus Hyparrhenia; species Hyparrhenia diplandra. Next base: position 120,253 of record JADLZK010004439.1, on the reverse strand, counting down.
CTGTCGCACGTGTACTTCTGGAGCCTAAAGCATCCACAGATCGGATCAGCTGATCGGCCTCAAATTGCGGTCAGAAATTTATTGGATTTGGATTAAATAATGGCATTTAAGGTGGTTGCGCTGAGCTGAAGAGTTGTCTCGATGAATTGCATCCTTCCAACTGTATAGAATTCATTTTCCATCAGCTAAGCTTCTTGTCTTGCAACTCATAAGCATTCGAGTCTAACTTTTGCCACTCATATTTTTCAGTATACAAACGTGCATGCTTCTTACGTTTTGAAGCAAAAATAATTTTCAGAACTACTTCAAATAAGTTCATCCAAATTCTGGCCGGGAATCCAGAAAGGCTATTAGTACCATTTTGCAAAGCTGACGGCGCACACCACAAAGTTCTCTCTGTCTGGAACACTAGAATTTTTCTCTGTTTTTTTTCTATGAAATCAAAATAATGACTACAATTTCTGTGAAATTTCTGCGTTCCAAACGGTCATAAACTCTTGTCGCTTTCATTGAAATCAATCCCAGCTGCTAGTAACAATGTTCATGTGTGGCAACTTGATGTGCATCTCAGACATACTCTACTACCAACTAACTAAAAAGTGCACAAGTGGGGGGTATAATACACAGGCCCTACCCTACTTATCTAATCCCCTACTGCGATTAGGTGTCAGTACCAATGCAAAGAATAATAATTCCAGCTCCTGCTTCATGATTCTCCTCACATGCGGCTCACCACTCCGACGAGAAGCCAATGCAATGTTGCTTGGATTAAACAATGGCGCAGCACGGTGGTGATTCTGATTCTTCAGAGAGGAATGAAAGGTTGCACGGGCAGCTGCTACTGCTGCTAGCTGTATTATTCAGGATAGTGAGCTGATGAACCACTGACAACTGATGCTTTGTTATATATTTCCAGCGCAGTACAGTGCTTTGCGCTAAACAAATCCTTGCAGGCCCTGCACCTCTGTGTGCCTAAGCATCCATGGCAGCTAAGCTAGCTGCTTCCAGGCAGCTGCAGTTGCCTCTAAGGATCACTCGATCGATTCCAAACGGGCTCTGCATCGTTTGACAAATTGCAGTCATCCATCCAAGATAACAAAAGGAGTAATTTATACTAGCGGATGTGATGCATGGATTAGCGATAAGATTAGTTTTCAGAATCGAAGCTAGCAGAAAGGATCAGCTTGGTGTTATTGCTGGTGCCAACGAGTTCACGCCTTGCTAGTCACCATCGTCGACGCATTTGTAAGAACCTGTTTGCATTGGCGTTTAGACAAGTGCAGTACGTCTTGGACTCTTGGCATTAGCGCCAGCTGCTTGCATTGGCGTTTAGACAAGTGCAGTGGCGGCCAGATGAAACAATATAATCCACGTCTGCATGCTTCAATTAACAATGGAATGCCATCTCAGTTCGTCTGAACTCGCATTGTGCAGGTCTGCAGCTTAATTATCAAACTATATCAATAGCCCTAAAAAAACATTTCTGTAGCATTATTCGACAGTGACAAACGACAATCCGTTTCAGATGCTTGAGGATGGGACAGAACCATTGAGAATTTGAGACAAACGGTGACCCGCACGCCCCGGGAGATTACTGTGCGACGAATCCCCGTCAAAATCTCCGTATCTTGTCATTTTGGAGTTCTTTCAGCAAAAACTCTTGTCAGTTGCGATTGCAACATGAACACATGCTAGTAGCTCCTAGAGTAGCTAGCCACTGTGCCAGTGGCGTCCAAATTGCCGCCACTGTTCCTTCTCCCTTCCTTCTGATCCGTCGCGTGCGAGCTTGTATGCATGCATGCATGCATATGATTGATGGTTTTATTCGATTCCTGCTGCCTTTCCACACGTGGAAAACCCGCTTTTGCCTCCTCGAGCCGATTTTTTCAGCTTCACTCAACATTATTTTGTGTTTGTTTTATTCATGGGGCTGGGTGGAAATGATCGAGGTGGGTTCTATCTTGTTGGTTTTATTTTTATTTTTTTTTTACTAGTTGTATCATTTTGTGTTTTACCGTTGCGTTTAGCACGGGCATTATACTAGTTTAGCTAAACGATTTTTAGCTCCACGTACTCAGTTTGAGAAAAAAATGGAGTTGTGAGAGCGCTCCATTGAGAAAAAGGGTGCTCTAGAAACTTTAGGTTTTTGTGCAACTGCCCATGGTGAAGTTTGTGGAGCGAGTTTATAGAGCAGTCCTAAATACCCCTGTAATTTATTGGGTAGCGCTACTGCTCGTAGCATCAGTTTCTTGCGGGATCAATCGAAACTCATCGCAGGATTAGAGATCCATATGAATTATTTGAGAATTTTTATTGCCACTTGAGTACCCTAAAAATTCATACTCCCTCCATCCTAAATTATAAGTTGTTTCAAAATTTTAGAGAGTCAAAGCATGTCAAGTATGATCAAACCTATATGATAAAATTACAACATTTGGGATGACAACTAAGTATCATTGGATTCTTTGATTCTTATATGTTCATAGCATCCGTAGTCGATGTCCTAAATCTTGATAATTCTTTCTATAATTTTGGTCAAACTTGAGATGCTTTTATTTTCCAAGATTCTTAGAATGACTTACAATTTAGAATGAAGGGAGTAGAATATATAAGTTTGACCACTTTTTGAAATGCAATAATTCAAATTTTAAAAATAGCATGTTCTATGTTATCTTCCACGTTATTCACTATATCAACCTACAAATTATCAAGTTTTTTTAGTTCTCGAGGTACCCTTTCCATGCTTCTTACGTTGAATTTCTAATAACATTTTGGAAAAATATCAGAAGTCACTCCCCAGTAGTGTACCACTTAACAAGTTTTTTTAGGTGGGTAGGTGGGTGGGTGGGGGTCAAATACATTTTCAAAAGTTCTGGGCCTATGTGTACCACTTAACAAAGTTTAAAGGGCTAGAAACGTATTTTTAAAGCTCAGGAGCTATGTGACACAAGTTTATCTTTATTCTATATATAAACACCCAGCGGGAGGAGCTCACGCACCAAAAGACTTGTAGTTTCAATGGCCATATACATTCGCGTTGGTGCAAGTGTAAAAGTTAACTTTCTATTAAGGCTATTTGTAAACAAAAAACAATGTTCAAACTTGAGTTATAATTAGTCTAAACAATACAAATTTAGCATAGTATCGAGTCAAATCATTCTTTTAATAAAATCTGATTAGCATGTCAAACAACTGTTATTAGATTATATTTCATCATGACGTAGTTTTTCCATAATACAATGTCTCTGGACCCAATCTAACTGATTCACTTTATGCTATGAAGGGTTCACTAGCCTGCATCAGCTTTGAGTCGATTCCATGACAAGTTCTTTCACACAGTTCTTTCCTCAGTCCACTGTCCAGGCGAGTAGTTATACCAGACCAAATTTAGAAGGAATTAATCATAAAAACAGAACTAGAATATATGCTTATGCAGCTGTATATACAGCATAGGAAGAGCCCGAAGCTAATGGGAACAAACAAAAAGTTAATGTACACTGGAATAGAAAGTATAGAACTCTTTCATTTTCTATAAAAACAACATCTTCTTTATCTTTTATAAATATATAAATAAAAAACTTCGACTTTAGATAAAATTAAATATATATTTATACTTATCATTGAAGGAAGTCCGACAACGATTCCAATGTGCTCTCACCACATGCTCTTGAACCTATTAAATTCCAATTCTCTAGAATTCTTATTGGTGGTTGATGTTTGATAGAGGTAATTGCTTGAAAGTTTGTTTTTAATCTTATTTCTTTGTTTCGGTTATTGATGGATATGTTGTGAGTGTTTTTTAGAGTGAAAAAATATAGGGTGCATCATCTTTCATTCGAATTGTAATTTTCATTCCAATTACTAGGGCTCCATGTCACTAGAAATTGCCACCCTCACTCCTAAACTCTCCATCTCGTCAAAACTTTTTATATATCTCTCTCTAAAAGTACTTATTACACTACTATCTCCCACAAATTCTCTCAAACTAAATGAATCGTGGAGGTAGAAAGATGATGCCAAGTCATTGATCCTGATGTAAGAGCATTAGTAATCCTTAGCCCCGACACTGGTGGGGTGCGAGCGATGCCACCGCACGGGGCCCTCAAAGTCAAGGGGCCCAACCCCATACATATACGTAAGCTGTACATATGGGACACCCTAGGATATAGAGAGGCACATACGTGGAAGTGAAACATGGCCGTCGTTTTGGTTCCACGTCGGCGTGTGGAGTTTACTAGATGAAATTGAAGGGCCCATCTTCAAAGCTTCGCTCCAGGTCTCTAAAGTGGGCGAACTCGATCTTAAGGTGGGTCCTACTGACCATGATGAGTCCATCCTTGCTATGTTTAAGACTCTCACATTCTTCTTCCCCACTATCAAATCCGCTCTGCTTTCCCATGCGTGTAGAGTGATCGCCCGAGTCGTAGGCACAATCCACGGCATCACGTAGGCAAGTCAAGGAAGACGGCCGCTATGGAGTCGGGGAAGGCGAGGGAGCCGAAGTCGCCTCCTTCTCCAACAATTAGTTAGTGACGTCGGGGGTAAAGGGTATATGAAGAAAATGGAGTTAAAGCTCCCCTTCCGAGTCCTCGGCTAGCCTTACCAACGGCACTTAGCAAAAACTAAAATTTATTATATAAGGCTGGGTCTTAGTAATTTGCAAAAAGGTCGGGTCTTAAGGTTGAGGCATGTCCTCTATTTATCTTCGTGCTAAAATTGACCCTAAATTCCTTGAGGCCTTCTTATTCCGTGCAATGCTGAAAAAGAAACATGGTGGGTAAAATGTTCATGGGTGGTACATATTACATCCATAGTAAATAAATATATTTTATTTATTAACCATTCACCATTAATTGATGATAATATCTATTAGGAAATAAATTGAGAATCTATGTATCTTTTGTGTTCCATGAGTATTCCACAATGCACTATGGGAGGAGTAAAAAAAAAAAACTAAAACAATTGTTGAACAAGACGACGACGACAATTTTAAAAAGCAGAAGGGCGCTGTCAGTGTTTCCCTTCCCTGGCCTATATCTTCCCTCCAAACCCTCCTCGCCTCCATTAGTTAGCTACTCCCTCCATTGCACGGTTGCTCCTGCTCGCTATTCTTAGAGCTGAGCGCGCCACCACAACACGTCCCGGCCGCGCGCGCCGTGCAGAGACACGGCTAGCTGTCCCGGCCCGCGCACCCGTACGTGCTGCGTGCCGGCCAGCAGCCATGGACATCGACCTCGACCGCGCGCGCGCTGCGCGTCCTCGGCCGCGGCGCCATGGGCACCGTGTTCCTCGTCGCGGAGGAGGCCGGCCCTCGGCCTTGCGTCCCAGCCGGTACGCCCTCAAGGTCTTCGACAAGCGCTCCGCCAGCAAGCCCGACGCGGACCGCCGCGCGCGGTGGGAGATCAACGTGCTGTCCCGCCTCGCGCACCCGCACCTCCTTCCCTCCTCGGCTTCACCGAGACGGACGACCTCCTCGCCTGGGCCCTCCCGTACTGCTCCGGCGGCGACCTCAACGAGCTCCGCTACTCGCTCCCCGACCGCGTCTTCTCCCCGCCGCCATCCGCTTCTACATTGCCGAGATCGTCGCCGCGGTCGCCGAGCTCCACGCCGCCGGCGTCGTGTACCGCGACCTCAAGCCCGAGAACGTGCTCCTCCGCGCCGACGGACACGTCACGCTCACCGACTTCGACCTGTCCCGCCTCCTCCAGCCCAGCAGGTCCGCGGACTCGCCGCCGCCGGCGTCGTCCCGCGGCCACGGCCACCACCACAACCGCCGGTCGCGCCGCCCCGCGCGGAGCGACTCGGTCCTCGGCCAGCCCAAGTCGTACTCCAGCTCCAACTCCAAGCCCCTCACCAGCCGTGGTCCGCGGCGGCGTCGCCGCGGCAGCAGCTGCAGAGCCTGGTCCGGTTCGTCATGGGCGGCGGCGGCGACGGAGCCGGGGCTGGCAGGAAGAGCAAGTCGGCGCGGGTGTCGCCCGTGAACCGGAAGCCCGCGAGCTTCGGCGGCGCGTCCACCGCGGCCGCGGCGTGGGGCAAGTCCTACTCCTTCGTGGGCACGGAGGAGTACGTGGCGCCGGAGATGGTGCGCGGCGAGGGCCACGGCTTCGCCATCGACTGGTGGGCCGTGGGCGTGCTCGTCTACGAGATGGCGTTCGGCAAGACGCCGTTCAAGGGGCAGAACCGCAAGGAGACGTTCCGGAACGTGCTGCAGAAGGAGCTCGAGTTCCCGGGGACAGCCTGCGACGGACGCCGGAGCTGACGGACCTCATCTCGGGCCTGCTGGAGCGGGACCCGAGGAGGAGGCTCGGGTACGCCGGCGGCGCCGACGAGATCCGTGCCCACCCGTTCTTCGCCGGCGTGGCGTGGGACATGCTCACGGAGGTGTCCCGGCCGCCTTACATCCCGCCGCCGGCTGACGAGGACGGCCAAGGGTTCGACGTGAGGGGCCACTTCAAGGACCTTCACCAGCCACCGCCGACGAAGAACGGGTCGGAGTCGTCCTCGTCGGAGTTCTCGACGGAGTTCTGAGTGAGCTCGGATCGGAGTAGCTCTTTTTGCGCTTTGGTCCTCCGTAGATTAATGTATTGTAACGAAAGGATCGAGGCTGCCTGTACATACATGGAGGCGGGGATGGTTCTGTAAATTCGAGGTAGAGTTGGTGGGGTTGTGCAAACATTTTGGGAAGGGCTGCGGCTGGCGCACGTTTGGGCTCGCGCGCTGCGCTCGAGTCATTTTTCTTCGTGTGATTTTTTCGCTTGGCTTGCAAGCGATGATGACCTGATTACCGAAGAAAAAGAACCAGGATAACGTGACTTGGGGCAATTTTACTGCTTGTTTGAGTTTTTACTCCTACATCGCCTAGGTAATCGGCACTCGGCAATGATGAGTTCACGAGAGAATAAATTCGGATGCGAATTAAAGTAGCAGTTCTAGTTTCAGAGAACGTGCAACGTACGGTGCTCTGATCATCATATACTGTATAGTACAATCTTTAGTGGAGCTAGACCTTCCTCATTTTGTTTAGTTATTTTTATTAATAATATAAGAAAAGAGAAGAAAACGAAATAACTATTACAACTTACTCTGTCCTAACTAACTTTTTTTTTCATATATTCATTTTTCTATATATCTAGACGTATATTATATATAGATACATAATAAAATAGATAAAAAAATCAAATCGACTTACCGATGAAGTACTACTCTTTTTTTTTTGTGATAAGAAAAATTCCATTGATACTAAAGCAATTTACATCCTCTCATTACAAAAGTAAACCACACTACTACACCTCCATTGATGGGAGACAAGAAACCTTGAAAAAGCCATAAATTCCACCATCTAGGATCATCATCCCAAACGGATATGCCACGGACGCAAGACCGATCCGAATCGAACAGGCCATCTCACCATCCACCGCCAACATCCTCATGCCCATCACTTTTGTAAAAGAGAAGTAAAAAGCTAAAACTCCACATGCGAACATAATGAAATTGGCGCCGCCGACACGCCGTCGAACTCATCGTCGTTGCCTTCACCGGATTCGTCATGAGAGAACACAAGTCCAACCGACATCCGGATAGATATCGTTGGAAAACTAAATCTCACTAGCCCATCGCCATGGCCGCATAGAACCACAACGAGACAAAGGAAGGGCCGGAGTACCTTATTCTCCATCAATGGTGATGTCTTCGCCTTGTCATCACCGGCCGAGAACGGCATGCTCCATTGCTCCATCGATGATCTTGACGACGCCTTACGCCGCGGCCAATCTCTTCAATTGGATCTCTAGAGAAACCTTGAACATTGAAGACTCGATCTACTAGAAAAAAACTTATTAAAACGATGGATCCCCACTCCCTTTCAACCACCGGGCGTGATGCCGGGAGGAGAAGGGAGGGGGACCAGCCGTGATGGAAGGCGGGAGCCGGCGGCGGCACCCCTAGGGTTTGGGCCCTTTGGGGGCGGCGGCGTGTGTTTCTCTCCTATCCCTTGGTGCTCGGCACTTAGCTGCAAATCGATGAAGTACTACTCTACTACCACCTGCCACAAGGCCAAAGCTAAAGACAAAAACTAAAATTCATCACCAAATATACAATATAACCACACCAAAAACAAAAGCCAAGCAACAATAAATACACAATAACCACAAATTAAAAAGAAGTTGCATAGTGGAGAACCAAGCCATGACTCAAATGGTTACTACATTTTAATTAAGGTGAAAACTAGCTAAACCCTGATTCCAGTTTATCGTGTACCTCAATCTCTAAATTTATCGACAATACCACCTCTGTTTTCTATTAAGTGTCACATTTAGTTTGTCCTAATAAGTCAAATGTATGTTTGACTATTGATTTCGAAAAAAATTATATAGTTTCGTACCATAATATTAGAAGTACTATCATAATATGTAATTCATATATTGTAGAACTATAAGGATTTTTTTTTAAAAAAAAAGTTGGTCAAAGATTGCAATGTTTAACTTAGGACAAACTAAATATGACACTTGATAAAAAAAAAAAGGTGGAGGGAGTAGTATAGCAAGCATTCATATGGCCATATGGAGACTCCAATTTACTTACATAACGGAGTTTAATGGCTTACTTAGGAGTATAACTTACAAGCTAAACTATTGGCCTCGCTCGTACAGACTCTCTCAATGATTGTTGACTCACCATGGCCGTTGGTTATTAAACATGGCCATCGGATTCGTACAGATGCTGTGTTGTTTCGAGCTGTTGGTTGTTTTTTTTTTGAAACGTCGAGCTGTTGGTTGTTGGGACAATACAAACCACGTCAATGGCTCAAATGCCCCCTCTCCCACGGCGCCTGAATTTTTAAATGACATGCGGAAATTTATTTTTGTCACAACTGAAAAAAATCAACGTTTAAAATAATTCAGAATCTCTGACACTCTGTGCACGGGTGAACGATCCATGCTTATGGACTGACCTATAGTATTTGTTATGTGCATAAGTATATATCTTATTTAGTTAGTTGAGAAATTAAACACTATTATCAGCGGTTGGCAATTATTCTGATGCATTAGACATGATAACGCACGCTCGTCTATTATCCATAACTATTATCTTGTAATGATAGCTGGTGCGCCATTACACATCTTGTTAGCTGCCTAAAGTTAGTGTTTTAGTTTTTGACCTAAAAAACTTGTTGGGTATGCGCCTCATAAATACGCAGCAGTGTCCTAACCCTTTGGTCTTATTGCTTGGTTTTGCAACGTTTTCAACTTTTCATACAAGTTTTTAAAACGGGTCTGTGTAGTACGTTGCTTCTGATTACCGCTGTCTATGTTTAAGTGTAAAATTTAATAATACTAGTAGTGTATGAGTAGGAGTGCATGGATTTGATTTATTTAAGAGAAGTTCCTGGAGAATGTTCAAGGATTAGGAGACATGTGACCATTGCTTTATGCGCAAATTTGGGGACTGGTAACCACATCCAAAAAAGCTCATTGCTTGTTAATTCGGCAGTCCTATCAAGATAAGGGAATGAAATTGCTTGTCACTATTGTTAGGGCGAAACCGGGCGGCAGTGGTGATGGTTCAAGACACGCCACTAGACACTAGCTAAGCGAGTTCTTCTCTACGTACGCTGAATCTTCTGCTTCTTTGGATGACGATGCAAGCGGTGGTGGCCCAAATCATGTAGACCTTTTTTTGATTTGAGGTTACGTATCAACATAGATGCATTAATATTTTTGACAAATAATGTGTTGTAGTTTACTAGTGTCTCCATCTGAAAATAACTGTAGATCGATCTTGTTTTTTTGAGAAGTTGATTTTTAAAGGTTTGATTCATAATATGTTTATTATAAAAACATATTTATTATTATTAATGTAATAATTGTATTATTTTCATATAAATATTGGTATTTTTGTATATATTTAGTTATAAAATATATATCTTTTATACTATAAAAAAGAGCAAAAGGAATTGAGAAATACTTGTTACCTGAAAATTCCTACCTATACATTTAGTTGTTCTTTTAGCAAACCTATACATTTAAAAATTCTATAGTTTCTGGCCCAATTTTTTCGCCTCCATATTGGGCCAAGTGATGGACGATAGCAATAAGCCCAAAGGTAAAAAGGGCCCAAACCTGCATATAAAAAGGGACCAAACCGTTAGTTCTTCTGTCTCCTGAATCTTGATCTCCTGTGTGCCCTCCCTCGTTTCTGTAATTTTCTTCCTCTTATGCGGACTCCTCTCGAATCACCTCTGGTTCTTGTTGATTTCTCTACAATAGATTAGCTGTTAGAATGGATTGGTTGGTCAGTTGATCTGCAGTTAAAGTTCAATCTGCCCACTGCAATTTGTCGTACTAGTTGTCGCTGTTTTACTAAATCTCAAAGATAACAATCAGGACACCTTAATCTGCAACAAAACTTTACAATTATGGTTACCATTTTAGTTTTTATATTATACATTCATCAGTGGAAGATGTTCCAACTGTTGAGAACCTCTCTTTACAGATTTGAACTGTGTAAGAATGCTGAACTGTTGGTCTTTTGCAATATAAAGGCCGGGGTGGCGCCCTTGAACTCTCTTTATTTGTTATACTGATCATCTATTCGCATCAAGGTGGCCACCACCTCCCTCATGGAAGGCCTAGATTCGAAGGCAACCTGAGTGCAGGAAATCGCCAGCTCCAACAAGTCCAGCGCCTTTCCCTTCTCATCTTCAGGCCAATACATTATCTCCTCATCTAGAAAGCTCATCACGCTGCAGTAGTCAGCATGCCTCAGGTTCAGTCTCATCCATGCCACAATGTCAACGCCATCGCCGAAAGCAGGATCGACAGGCATCTTCCTACACAGGAGCTCGAGCAGCACCACACCGTAGCTGTAGATGTCACTCTTCTCGGTCAGTCTTGTGTTGTATCCATGCTCTGAATATTTTCCGACAACAGACATAAGTTAACTAACATAAGAGCAGATGATACAGCATTAGAATGATTGTGAATTTGAACCAAGGAAATGTATGTTACCTGGAGCAATGTAGCCAAGGGTACCGACAACGACCGACACCGTCGCATCTGCATCCTCATCACCTACGATCTTCCCCATGCCGAAGTCTGTAATCTTAGGAACCAAATCTACGTCCATCAGTATGTTGCTTGACTTGACATCTCTATGAACAATCATCGGCACACAGTCATGGTGCAGGTAGGACATGCCCTGCGCCGTGCCAAGGGCGATCTGATGCCGGACCTTCCAGTCGAGAGGCACTTGAGGTTTCCTTCCATGCAATAGCTCAAAGAGTGTTCCTTCAGGCATGTACTCGGTGAGAATCACACCAAAGTTTCCACGGATGCAGTAGCCCTCCATCTTGACAATGTTCCGGTGCTTCACCATGTTCAGGATCTTCATCTCGATGGGGAACTTGACCTGGCTCAGGTCGACCGTCTTGACCGCCCACCGCCTTCCGGGAGCAAGCTCTGTCCGGTAGACCGTGCCATGCCGGCCTCTTCCAATCACATACTGCTCGCTCCAGTTGTCGGTGGCACGAAGGATGTCATCATAGGTCAGGTCTTCAGGCAATTCCTCCGTCGTGTCCAGGCCACGCACTGAAACATGTTTCGCCAACAGGCGCCGCCGTGACCTCTTCACCATGTAGTGAATTGCACACAGCCCAGAAACCATGACAGCCAGAGATGACAGTAGGAGTGTTACAATGATCCGTGTGTTCCTTCTGATACGCTTCCTGGACTGGTTCTTGAAGCAAGGTGATTTTTCAGACTGTATGCATAGCTGAGGATTTCCCAGAAACCCCTCCGGAGACCGTTCTGCAAGCTTGGCCCAGACATCAGGGAGCAGACCAGAGAGCTGGTTGAATGACACATTCACAGCAGAGAGCGAGATCATGTTGCTCAGCTGTGGTGGGATCGGGCCAGACAAGGAATTCTCTGACAGGTCAAGCATTTCCAGCATCCGAAGATTGCCGAGGCTGCTTGGGATCGTGCCACTCAGCATGTTGCTGCTGATGTTTATGATCTGAGAGATGAACTGGAGCTTTCCTAAGCTCCAAGGGATAGCTCCTTTCAAAGAGTTGTCGCCAAGCTGCAGCTCAAGGAGGCCCTGTGTTGAGGTGAAGGCGTCTGGAATTCCTCCACTGAGCTTGTTTCCACTGAGTACAAGATGCTGCAGGCTGCTGAGTGATATGATCTCTGCAGGTATGCTTCCATTGAGAAGATTATTCTGAAGATCCAATCGGACAAGTCTCTTGCAGCTTCCCAACTCTTGTGGTATTGGTCCAGACAGCTTGTTCGACGACAGGTTCAGGTTTCCAAGAAGGGTTAGAGCGCCAAGCTCAGGTGGTATGGGACCAGAGAAACTGTTCCGAGACAGATCAAGCACTGTGAGGTTGCGCCATGAACCGAGCACAGTCGGTATCCTGCCCTCAAACTGATTGCCGCCCAATTCCACATATGACCACCCAGTGTTTACCCCCAAATCTGAAGGTAAGCTCCCATTGAACAGGTTGTTTCCAAGACGGGCTCTCCACAGAGACTGACACTTGATGATCTCACTGGGAATGCTCCCACTGAATCTGTTCAGTGCAAGGTCAAGAATGGAGAGCTGATCTCCAGTGCAAAGACCTGGTGGGATTGTGCCATGGAAGTGTCGCGAAACACATGGTTGATTTAGGTCGCATGTGTTTAGTTTTGTGATGTAGTGATTGTCAACAGTCAACATTCTCCTTCTATTTTCTTTCATCTCTTATGCTTCGGTATGTTCACCGGCACACGTGGAGTGTGTCGAAGACGTATCTCTTGGTTCGTGTTGTATGTAGGTGTGGAGCTCGGAGATGGTAGGCGACGGCGAGGTGAAGGGGCCAAGGAGGACGTGCCGGGCCGACGGACCGGAGGTGAAGGAGGACGGGCGTGAGGCTTGGACCGAGGGACCGGAGCGCCGGGTGGCTAGCCATGGTGGCTGACATATCCGGGACATCGACGGATGCAAGAGGACGTGGCAGGACCGTGTCGATCGGGTCAAGACGGGCGTGTGCGGCGGAGCGGGGAGCTCGGATGACTTGGCGACTCGGGCGGTCAAGACGGGCGATGACACGTGTCGAGGAGGTTTGGTGGTTTGCCCTCAAAACCATCGGCGCTGGTTTGGTGGTTTGGGCCTCAAAACCATCGGCGGCTGGGTTTCGCGGGTTTGGGCCTCAAAACCCGGGCGGGGCGTTCCGGTGGGCGGAAGGGCGGCACGTGGCGGCATCGGGGAGGTTGCGTGGATGCAAGGCTACCGATGAGGAGGCGCGGTGGCCGTCGGATCGAAAAATATCCGGAGTCGGCCAAAAATAGCGCTAGGGTTAGTGGTTTGGCTCATATGTATCGGAGAGGGCAAAATAGGGATGAGAAATAAGGACTACATATAGAGGATGGCAGCCATCCTCCCCCCTTCTTGCCTCTTCCATTTTCGTTTTTATTTTTCTCAATTTCTAGGGTTCTTGTTTAGAGGTCCAAGAACATCAATTTGGTGACTTTTTGTGGTGATTTTCGTTGGGGAAGGGGGTCCCAATCCTCCCTGTCGTCTCCCGACGATTTGGATCAATTTTCTTCTCTTTGCTGTGATTTTTGTTGAGAGATTTGGATCCGGTTCGTTTCTGTTTTTGTGGTTCTCTGTTGTTTCTGTGCAGGTTGGTGCGCGGGCGCGCAGCGACCTGGGCCACGGTCGGGCACAACACCGACGCTCGGCCACGCGCTCGAGCTGGGCACGGGATCCAGGGGCAGCTGCTTCCCAGCGGCCACCACACCAGGCCGGCTCCACCTTGGAGCTCACGCAGGGCACCAAAGGCAGGAGGCCTTTCAGTCTGTCCCAGCGCGAGCGCCACGAGCACCCCGGCGGCTTCCCTCCAGCAGCGCTCGGCAGGCAGCAGCATCTTGTGCTCGGCAGCCACGCACGAGAGGAGGCCTGCCGGCCAGCAAGCAGCAACTGGTCAGCTCGTGAGCAATCAAGTCAGGGGACCGGTTGCTTGTTGTTTCGTGCTACTCCCTGGCAAAAATCAGTTGATCGTCATCATCGCTCGAGCACCGGTCCTTGGAGTACGAGCACCACTGCAGCAGCTGCTTCAAGCACTGTTCTTCGCTTCAACAAATCAAAGGTCAATTTTTTCTCTTGATCTGTGGAATTGGCCATCGAGCCAATCTTTCATCTTGTGCAGGGCAGCTAGATCGAAGTTTTGCTTGTGAAAATTTCCAGCTTTAATTCAACTCTTCTAGCTCTTGTTTTCCTGCGCCCCCGTAGGTGTTCGATGAAATGTCTAAGTAGCTGTTTCTTCTAGTTTTTCTTCTTCTTTTTTTGCTAGATTTGTTCTAAGCACTAGTTTAGTTTCTTTTTGTGTTCCTACAGCTTGTTTTTTAGTTGTAGATTTTTAGTAGCGTAATTTTCTTGTCCTAGTGTTTATTTTATTTCCTGCTATAGAAAATCCCAAAAATATCCAAAGCTTAGTTTAGCCTTTATCTTTTTGCAACGATTTTGTATCAAGTCATGGAATTTATCTAGTTACTCTCGTCACAAGTTGGCGTTGGTAATCTAGTTCGGGAACCCGCTTCTTTTCGATAGAAGTTGGGAATCTCGTCTTTGTGTTTCTCCGGATGAGGTTGGGGGTTGAGCCGATGACCAAAATTGAAAAGAAAAATCGAGGCTCCCATTCACCCCCTCTCCGTCGCCGTTTCGGTCCTTCAATTGGTATCGAGCCGGTTAAGGATCATATCCACCTTAATCGGTCCGCGTGATCCGCAGAAGGCGACATGGAGAGGTTTGGTCACTTTGGTGGCAAGCCTCCGGAGTTCGATGGCACCAACTATCCCTATTGGAAGATTAAGATGCAAGCACATCTTATGGGGATGGATTGGAGAGTGTGGGAGATTGTCGAGGATGAGAATTACCAAGTGCTAGCCGCCGAGTGGGTGAGGAACAAATAGCCCAACACAATGCCAACAACCGAGCCGAGGAGTGTGTTGTTCTCTAGCCTCAAAGACACGAGGTTCGAGAGAGTTGCCACTTGTGAGACCGCTCGTGAGGTGTGGAAGACACTAGAGAGCTACCACGAGGGAACCCCACAAGTCAAGGCCCGCCTATATGAGACCTACAAGAGAGAGTACAACAACCTAATCCAACTTGATGGCGAGTCCATCGATTCTCTCTTTGCTAGGTTTCAGACGATCTGCAACAAGCTTCGAGCGAACAAGCCTTCGGAGAGGCTTGATGATCACGAGAAGGCGATCTCGGCTCTTGTGCGCCTCGGATCGGAAGGTGTGGGATGTGAAGGTGTCCGCGAATCATGGAGTCCGCCAACTACGACACCCTCACACCCGACGAGCTTTACGGCAAGCTCAAGTCTTACGAGATCGAGGCTCGAGATCCAGGCGGCCGAAGAACCCATCTGCGCGCCGAATGTTGCTCTCGTCCTCGGGTAAGGGCGTTTCCAGGTTCTTACGCTAACCCATCACGCATTTCTTTCGCCTTGTCTTCCTTGGTGTCCGTGACGTAGGAGCGGATGGAGAGCCTTGGGGATGATGAGCTTGCACTAGTCATCGGCCGATTCTCGCGGTTCCACAACAACCGCTTGAACCGTCGGGCGTGGCGGTCCATCCAGGGCGGATGCTTCGAAAGTGCGGAGATCCGGATCACTTCGCCGCCACAGTGCCCCAAGAAGAACAAGGACAAGTACTCCGGCGAGAAGTACTACTCCAACAAGTACGACTCCGACAAGCGCAAGGACGCGCGAGCACACCTCCGGCAAGTACAAGTCCAAGAAGGGATTCGATAAGGAGGCGATCAAGAAGAAGTACCTCAAGCGTGCCAAGGAGCACAAGCACGCCTTCCTTGCCTCCCTCGGCGACCTCGACAACGACTCTTCTGGACGGGCAATCTTCCTCAAGCGATGAGGAGTCCGGCGCGCAAGGTTGAGGACAAGCTGAATGGACTTTGCTTCTTCACCGACTCCAAGCCCGGGGCTTCGCACCATGGCCCTCGACGGAGCGGTGACCGACAAATATAAGCCACACGGGAACGACTCTTCTTCCTCGAGGTACCTCCTACAATCGAATCTCTCTCGATGAGGTTGAATCTTTGGGCGATGCGCTTGTGTGTCAAGAGAAGTTGCTTAAAGCGTGCCGCTAGGGAGAGAAAGGAGTACAAGGAGAAGTGGGAGATGGCCGTGACGGAGATAGAGTTGCTTAGGAAGCTTGTCGATGTCTCGATGAGACGGAGTGTGATGCTTGTCTTTGTGCATATGTCTAGCATCATGTCTTTGCGATCCAAGTATGCTGCCTTGCTAGATGAGCACGTTGATCCGAAGTCTAGGCCGATCTTTGCTTGAGTGCGTGCAAGTCTTGTCCTCGACTTGCGATCGAGTTGGCGAGAGAAGGTGCCAAGCTTGCTTTGTGGCTTGAGAAGGCCAACTCGAGATAGCACCCGTCTTTGGGATGTGCTAAGTGTGAAGGTTTGGAGTTGGAGCTCATGTCTTGTAGGCATGACAAGGGGAGAGTCGAAGAGGAGATCAAGTATCTTCGCTCTGTCTTGAGTTGGGTGTCTTGTGGAGAGCCGCGGCTTGGCATGATGATGAGTCGGTTCAAGAGGGGGGACCGACACATCGAGTTTAGGCTTTGCTATAGGTGGGAAGGGAGAAGTTATTTATGGCAAGGTTGGTCAAGGTAGTGGTTTGAGCTCGAGTGAGAAACCAACCAACACTCCCAAATTAACCAAGGTCACTCCACCCGAGCCTACCAAGCCCATTGTGCAAGATGGCATTCTCCAAGAGCCAACTAAGAAGACTCCACCTCCCAAACAAGTGTGGCTTCCCAAACCCGAACTACCTCAAGAACCCACTTGACACTTTGCCCGGGATCCCGAGAGGAAACCCTTCCTAAGGCCAAAACCACAACAAGAGTGAACCATCCACCCAAGAGAGTGAACCAACCACCACCCAAGAGAGGTGGTGAGGTATCACCGCGTGAGTATTGCCGAGAGATGGTCACTTGGTTGAGTTTTGCTTTAGGAGGAAGAGAGGATGCTAGGCGTCGAGTGGAGTTTGAGAACCGTGACATGTATCACCCACCACTTGGCATGTATGAGAGGGGGTGCGGTCGGTTCGAGGCGGTTTGCTAGGCCTGAAGGTAGGAGGCCTCATAGGTTTGGGCCACGGTTTGTGAGACCCTTTGGTGGTCGTGCTCCGGCGAGTGGATGTAGATCCTCGCTTTGGGAGATTTGAGGTTGACAAGAGAAGTGCACCACGCTTTGTTGTGCGTGGTAAGCGCTTTGGTAAGATGGGCGTGGGATGGTTGTTTTGCCTAATGCTTATTCGAGGCAAGATGGTCAACACCGGTACTCTTCCAAGTTTACTAACCCCGTGTTGTGCCATATGCTCATCCCATGTTCTATCGTTGATACTGAGGCGAAAATTTTGGAGGACATGTGGCTCATTGACTCATTTGTTCTCGACATATGACCGGTAACTCCAAGTGGTTCTCGGCCTCACCCCCATGAAGACAAAAGAGTACATCACTTTCGGGGGACAAAGAACGGAGGGAAGATTCTATCTCGAGGGTCAATCGAGAATCAATGACCACTTTGTACTCAAGGATGTGGCGCTCGTCTCCAACCTTCACTTCAACTCGCTTTACGTCTCTCGGCTCATGGCGGGCCGGGTATGAGGTACGCTTCAAGGTTGGGTGTTCTCGAGTTTTGGACTCTCGCGATGATCTCATTTGCTTTGGATTGTGCCATTTGGGCAAGTCTTTCGTGCTGATTTTTCTCTCGAGGCTTTGGCACTTCTTGTTGCTTGTTGGCCGGGTCCTCCTCGATTTGTGGAAGTGGCATAGGAGACTAGGTCACTTGAGCTTCGATCTCCTCGCGAGGTTGAGTTCAATGGATCCGATCCGAGGATTGCCTAAACTCAAATTTGAGAAGGATTTGGTTTGCCATCCCCGTCGCCACGGGAAGATGGTATCTGCTTCCCACCACCCGCCATTACTTTCAGTTATGACCTCGAGACCCGAGAGATCCTTCACATGGACACCGCTGGTCCGTCTCGGGTGGGTCGGTGGGTGGGAAGTGGTATTGTCTAGTGATCGTTGACGATTTTTCGAGATACTCTTGGGTCTTTTTCATGGAGGGCAAAGATGAGGCTTTCGGTTTTGCTCGTGATCTGATTTTGAGATTGAGAACGAGTTACGAGAGACACCATTCGAGCGATTCGCAAAGATGACAATGGCACGAATTCAAGAACTCTCGATTCGAGTCTCTTTGCGCTAACCTTGGTGTCGAGCACCGGTTTTCTAGCCCTTATGTCCCGCAGAGAATGGGATTGTTGAGCGGAAGAACCGGACGCTTGTGGAGATGGCGAGGACCATGCTCGATGAACACAAGACTCAGATGAAGTATTGGGCTGAGGCAATCAACACGGCGTGCCATGTCTCCAACCGCATTTTTCTTCGTGCTTTCACCAAGAAGACATCATATGAGCTGTGGTTTGGGAGATTGCCCAAGGTAAGCCACTTCCGTGTGTTTGGATGCGGTGTTTCATCCTCAAGCAAGGTAATCTCGACAAGTTTGAGTCTCGATCCGCCGATGGCATTTTCCTTGGATATGCTTTGCACTCACATGCTTACGAGTTCTAAATCTTGAGACTAACCGCGTTGTAGAGACATGTGAGGTTACTTTCGATGAAACTGCGCCTTGTTCCTCTTACGTGTTTGAGTGTGTGCGGAAAGGATGAGATGGAGCAGAGCATCTTTGTGGAGGAGGAGCGGGGAAGGCGTTGGCTGGGGTGATCCCGGCGACTCCACCACCGCGGTCGACCACAATGACGGCGGCGGCCGCTCCACGGACCAGACCCTACTACCACTACTTCACGGGGTCCCGTGGAGCGACCCTCTCGGGCGAGACAGCTACACGAGGAGGTTCCCACTCGGTCGAGGGGAGCGACATCTTCGGCGCCGCGGCGCCTCGGCACATTCAGCGTCGCCACCCCCGGAGACCATGATTGGAGGACTTAATCGGGAGGGTAACTCGTTCCAAATCTTATGCCATGTGTCATTTAAGCTCATTCTGCATTTGTTTCCACTCTTGAGCCCAAAAGATGTTAACACCGCATTATCGATTCGGATTTGGGTCAATGCCATGCATGAGGAGTTCTGAGAACTTTGAGAGGAACCAAGTTTGGGTGTTAGTCCCACCTCTGCCGAGTGTCATCCCATAGGTACTAAGTGGGTGTTCAAAAAACAAACAGAGTGAGGATGGTGTGGTGGTGAGAAACAAAGCCCGATTAGTTGTCGGGGGTTTTGCGGAAAGAGGGAATAGACTATGAGGAAACCTTTCGCTCCTGTAGCCGCATAGAAGCTATTAGGATTTTGCTTGCCTTTGCGGCCTCGAAGGGCTTTAAGCTCTTCCGGATGGATGTCAAGAGTGCTTTCCTAAATGGGTTCATAGAGGAGGAAGTGTATGTGAGGCAGACCTCCCTGGGTTTGAGAATCCTAAACGCCCGGACTATGTGTACAAGTTGTACAAGGCTTTGTGCGGCCTGAAGCAAGCCCCCCGAGGCGTGGTACGAGAGGTTGAAAGCTTTTCTTTTAGCTAAGGGTTTGGTGATGGGGGCCGTAGACAAGACTCTTTCTGCTTAGGAAGGACAATGACATACTCCTAGTCCGGATATATGTGGATGATATCATCTTTGGTGGCTCTTCACATGCTATGGTATCGAGTTTTGCGAGAGATTATGAGCGGGGGAGTTCGAGATGAGCATGATGGGCGGGCTGACTTACTTCCTTGGACTTCAAATCAAGCAAACCAAGGACGGGATCTTCGTACACCGGGGCAAGTACACGAAGGACATCATCCATAAGTTTCGCATGGGTGAGGCCAAGCCTCTTTTTTACGCCCATGTCGACGGCGGCGGCCCTGGCGAGGACAAGGATGGAGAAGGTGTGGACCAAAGGGAGTCGAAGCATGATCGGTTCGGCTAGCGTACGGCGGCGGCGCACCCCCGGACATCCGGTTCGGTGTGTGCCTCTGCGCCGTTTTTCGATCTTCGCCCGCGCACCTCTCACTTCGAGGGCGTGAAGAGGATCTTGGTACTTGCGGTTTACCCACGACTTTGGCCTATGGTACTCGGCCTCTTCCACCCTCTCCACTGTTTGGTTACTCGGACTTGATTATCTTTGGTGATCGTATGCATAGAAAGTCCACTTCGGTACTTGTCGGTTTCTCGGTACTTCTCTAGTGTCTTGGTCGTCTCGTAATGGCGATCCGGTGTCGCTCGATCGGCGGTTGGCGGAGTATGTAGGCTCTTGCCGCTTGTTGTTCCAATTTGTTGTGGATGGTTGCCACTTTGAGAGACTTTGGCTTGAGTTTTCTCGTGTACCTTTGTTGTGTGATAGCATGGGAGCTGTGAGTGTAGCCAAAAACCACATCCCTTCACTCCCCAGACCAAACACATAGAGGTGAGGTACCACTTCACGAGAGATCACCGGGAGAAAGGGGACATAGATGTACAAAGATGTGTACACGGAGCAACAGCAGTTGCGGACATTTTCACGAAACCACTAGACCAAGTCCGTTTTGCCCGGCCCGTGGAGAGTTGGGCGTGTGCTATCCCTTTTGAGGGGTAGCTTTGTAGTTGATGTACATATGTAGTTTTAGGTTTGTTTTTTGCTTTTTTTGTATCATACTTGCATATCATGAGCTTCACTTTTATATTGATTTGAATGAGGTTGTGCTCTTAGTAGTATGAGTATGATGGTGCTTCTAGCTTGAGCTCCTTTTAATCATGTGATGTATGTTATGAGTTTGAGCAACCTTTTCCAAATGTGAACTTGATTAATGGATGATGAAATTAAATCTTGGTTCACCTTTGAGCTAGCTTCTATCATGAGTAGAGTGTTGAGAACCTTTGAGCTTTTACGTGTATGCTTGGTAGCTATGTCTCATGCTTTGATTCATTCACTTGCTTAGATTTTCATGATAATACCATGCTAAAACATGAAGTCTAAAGCTAAAGTGATGAAAAAGATCAGTGGGTCCATTTTGCCACACTTTGAAGTTCGAGGCTGCTTTCACTTGCACTCTTGAATGAACTTGGACTTCATTGTGTTTGACCCGGACCATTGTCTTAAGCTAATCATTGCTCACGCATAGGCTTGACATGGTTGATTAGTAAGGCAAGGCAAATGTGGATAACCACTGCATGCTCTCTTGTAACTTGTGAACGTACGCAACTCTGAATTAAAATGAACACAAGTTTATGCCATAATGTCTAGCATGATGTCTCTAACATTTGTTTGGGGTAGTTCACCCAGTTTACATGTTTGAGCACTTAGTTGATCTCCTATCTACTTGTGCTAGGTGCTATGTTTGATGGTGAACCTCCTTTTGCAAGATACTAAAATTTGCTCAAAATGCTTTGTGCCATATTTCATATCACTTGTTTAGCTTGAGCTCACGGCTAGCACTTGTAATTTGTTGCTATGGTACCACTTTGAGCACTCTCTCATTCGGTTGAATATAATCTTGAAGCTTTGCATTGTGACATATTGCATTTCATAGCTTGATTAGTGCATGTGCCAACAAGGGGGAGAAAGATCCAAAGAGTGATTGCATTTGTCCGGGGGAGTAGCACTTTGAGCTAGATGTGTTGAGCCTTTGCCTCGTCTTGAGGCTCTAGCCGTCTGTTTAGCTTGGTTGTGTCGAGCCTTTTGCCCATGTCTTTGGGAACCAAGTCTTTGCTCCATGTTTTGCTATCCAGTGAGGTTGTCTTAGCTTTTGTTCACTGGATGTGCTTTCTTCTATCTTATTACGTCTTTGTGTTGAATGTTGACAATGCACTCATCAAGGGGAGATTGCGAACACATGGTTGATTTAGGTCGCATGTGTTTAGTTTTGTGATGTAGTGATTGTCAACATCAACATTCTCCTTCTATTTTCTTTCATCTCTTATGCTTCGGCTATGTTCACCGGCACACGTGGAGTGTGTCGAAGACGTATCTCTTGGTTCGTGTTGTACGCAGGGTGTGGAGCTCGGAGATGGTAGGCGACGGCGAGGTGAAGGGGCCAAGGAGGGCGTCTTGCGGGCCGACGGACCGCGGAGGTGAAGGACGGGCGTGAGGCTTGGACCGAGGGGCCGGAGCCCGGGTGGCTAGCCATGGTGGTGACATCCGGGACATCGGCGGATGCAAGAAGGGCGTGACAGGACCGTGTCGATCGGGTCAAGGCGGCGGCGTCTGCGGCGAGGCGGGGAGCTCGGATGACTTGGCGACTTCGGGCGGTCAAGGCGGCGATGACACGTGTCGAGGAGGTTTGGTGGTTTGCCCTCAAAACCATCGGCCTTGGGGTTTGGTGGTTTGGGCCTCAAAACCATCGGCGGGTTTTCGCGGGTTTGGGCCTCAAAACCCGGGCGGGCGTTCCGGTGGGCGGAAGGGCGGCACGTGGTGGCATCGGGGAGGTTGCGTGGATGCAAGGCTACCGATGAGGAGGCGCGGTGGCCGTCGGATCGAAAAATATCCGTAGTCGACCAAAATAGCCCTAGGGTTAGTGGTTTTGGCTCATATGTGTATCGGAGGGCAAAATAGGGATGAGAAATAAGGACTACATATAGAGGATGGCAGCCATCCTCCCCTTCTTGCCTCTTCCATTTTCGTTTTTATTTTTACTCGATTTACAGGGTTCTTGTTTAGAGGTCCAAAAACATCAATTTGGTGACTTTTGTGGTGATTTTTAAGTTGGGAAGGGAGTCCCAATCCTCCCTGTCGTCTCCGACGATTTGGATCAATTTTCTTCTCTTTGCTGTGATTTTTGTTGAGAGATTTGGATCCGGTTCGTTTCTGTTTTTGTGGTTCTCTGTTGTTTCTGTGCAGGTTGGTGCGCGGGCGCGCGCAGCGACCTGGGCCACGGTCGGGCACAACACCGACGCTCGGCCACGCGCTCGAGCTGGGCACGGGATCCAGGGGCAGCTGCTTCCCAGCGGCCACCACACCAGGCCGGCTCCACCTTGGAGCTCACGCAGGGCACCAAAGGCAGGAGGCCTTTCAGTCTGTCCCAGCGCGAGCGCCACGAGCACCCCGGCGGCTTCCCTCCAGCAGCGCTCGGCAGGCAGCAGCATCTTGTGCTCGGCAGCCACGCACGAGAGGAGGCCTGCCGGCCAGCAAGCAGCAACTGGTCAGCTCGTGAGCAATCAAGTCAGGGGACCGGTTGCTTGTTGTTTCGTGCTACTCCCTGGCAAAAATCAGTTGATCGTCATCATCGCTCGAGCACCGGTCCTTGGAGTACGAGCACCACTGCAGCAGCTGCTTCAAGCACTGTTCTTCGCTTCAACAAATCAAAGGTCAATTTTTTTCTCTTGATCTGTGGAATTGGCCATCGAGCCAATCTTTCATCTTGTGCAGGGCAGCTAGATCGAAGTTTTGCTTGTGAAAATTTCCAGCTTTAATTCAACTCTTCTAGCTCTTGTTTTCCTGCGCCCCGTAGGTGTTCGATGAAATGTCTAAGTAGCTGTTTCTTCTAGTTTTTCTTCGTTCTTTTGCTAGATTTGTTCTAAGCACTAGTTTAGTTTCTTTTTGTGTTCCTACAGCTTGTTCTAGTTGTAGATTTTTAGTAGCGTAATTTTCTTGTCCTAGTGTTTATTTTATTTCCTGCTATAGAAAATCCCAAAAATATCCAAAGCTTAGTTTAGCCTTTATCTTTTTGCAACGATTTTGTATCAAGTCATGGAATTTATCTAGTTACTCTCGTCACAAGTTGGCGTTGGTAATCTAGTTCAGGGAACCCGCTTCTTTTTCGATAGAAGTTGGGAATCTCGTCTTTGTGTTTCTCCGATGAGGTTGGGGGTTGAGCCGATGACCCGAAATTGAAAAGAAAAATCGAGGCTCCCATTCACCCCCCCTCTGGTCGCCGTTTCGGTCCTTCAAAGTGGTTCCCCATGACGTCAACCTTAACAAGTCCACGTGTTGTGTTCAACCCCAGGTCTTGTGGGAGCTCGCCGGTGAAGTTGTTGAATGCCAGGAGGAGCTCTGTCAGGTTCCTCATGTGATTTATCTCTGCAGGGATATCTCCACTTAGGCTGTTGTTGTAGAGCGCCAGCTTCTGCAGCTCTGGCATCTGCCACAACGCTGCAGGCACTGGTCCATGGAGCATGTTGCAGTACAGGGACAGCCATTGCAGCTTCTTGAGCTCGGCGATCTCCGGTGGTATCGTCCCTGTAAGGTTGTTGTTCTGCAGGTCAGGATGATCAGCTCCTGGCATTTCCCTATCTCTGGTGGAATTGCGCCGGTGACGAACGTGTCCTTGATCGTGAGCCACTGCAG
Source organism: Hyparrhenia diplandra (assembly GCA_015847255.1). Taxonomy (NCBI): domain Eukaryota; kingdom Viridiplantae; phylum Streptophyta; class Magnoliopsida; order Poales; family Poaceae; genus Hyparrhenia; species Hyparrhenia diplandra. Next base: position 95,930 of record JADLZK010004439.1, on the reverse strand, counting down.
TCTGCTGAGGTTGCCGATGACCGCCGGAATTGTCCCGTGAAATGGTTATTGTGCAGGCGCAGCTGTGTCAGAGACCCACATCTCCCAATGGACTCGGGGATGGAGCCATTGAAGCCATTCATCGATGCCGCAAACTTCTCCAGATTCCCAAGCTCGCCGACGCTCGCCGGCAGCTCTCCGGTGAACAAGTTGCTGTCGAGGTAGAGCTTCTGCAGCTTGGTAAGGGAGCCGAAGATGTCGGGCAGGGTGCCTCCGATCTTGTTGGAGGATAGGAACAGGACGGTGAGGTTGCCGCAGTTGCCGAGGCTCCGGGGGACCTCGCCGGTGATCTGGTTGCCATAGAGGCTCAGGTACTGGAGCCCGCAGCGCGCCGGAAACTCCGGGAGCGGACCGGAGATGCCGTTCCCGCTGAGGCTCAGGTAGGTGAGCGCCGGGAGCGCGGCGACCTCGGCCGGGACGGCGCCCGAGAGGGAGTTGTTGTTCTTGAGTTCGAGCGTGTCGAGCGCGGAGCACGCGGCGAGCGCTGCGGGCACGGCGCCCGTGAAGTTGTTGAAGCTCAGGTCGAGCGTCGTGAGTGCCGGCAAAGCGCAGAGCCGAGGCGCAGACGCCGCGAGCTCGCCGGACAGACCCGCCCGGGAGAGGTTCACCGCCGCGACCGCGCCCGCAGCTGTGCAATTGACGCCGAGGAACGCGCAGTGGCTCGATCCGGTGTCAATGGCGTTGGTGCTGGCGTTCCACGACGGGAGAAGGACGCGCTGGGAGGCTGGCGGCAGGGAAGTGAGGAAGGCACGCAGGACGGCGGCGTCGCCGGAGGCTTGTGATGCCGCCCTCGTAACGGGAGGCGGCGAGCGTGACGAGGAGCGAGAATGCCGCGGCACACGACATTGGAAGGAGCTAGCTGCTAGCTGCTGCCTTGAGGATGAGGAGGCGGTGTGGCGGCGGCGGCGGCGGAGGTTGTCTGCTGCCGGCGCACGCTCTGAGCTCTAAATGGAGGAATGGCAGCAGCAGAGAGATGGGCGGATGGCCATGGTGAACCACGAAAGCTTGTGCATATATATAGCTCTGAGTCTCTGACCTCTGAGAGCACTCAGCCACTCACCATGGCGCGCGTAATTTAAAATTACAGTTGGGTCTAAATTTTGTGTGCTGCTGCATTGCAGATTTGCAGGGTGTAGCATCTATGGAAACTCTTTTTTAAATTGAATATGGTTTCTGAATCCACTTTCTAGAGCCTGACTGTGATGATCAGGCTATCCGAGACCAAGTTGGTGATGGTGGTTGAGCTTTCGGCTAATATTCCAAGCACAGAAGCTTATGAACAAGAACTGGTGAGGGTGCAGGTGATATCCACAGGAGGAATTCATCTGTGCGAGTTGGATTTTATCTAGAGCTCAGAATCTTTGTCCCGCCTTTGTGACCGCTGATGATCTGTGGAGGCAACTAGATTTTGCAGTGGGCTTAGGTGCAGCCGTGCAGAATCCTCTTGTTGCAACTTGCTATAATTATATTGTTATCTGGTTCATTCTTTGTGTCAGCAGAATTTGCCTGCTTGTCTCACATCTGACATCTCAATCACTGATCAACTATGTTTTTGTTTACGTGGCTTTGTTTTTAACAGTTGCAGTTTTGACCATGTGACCATGTTCTTCTTCTACAAATTGGGATGATACTTTAATAATGTATTCTAAATTATAAATAATTTTATAAAATAAGGAAGCTAAAAGTTGCTACAGTCATATGGGGAGCAGCTAAATGGAGGACAGTAATTTTGCTTGATGGTAATCTGCAATAGACATGCGTGCCTCCTGATTAAAGGTTTGCACCAGTGCAGCTAATAATAAGCTATCCTATGACAGTATGACGAAAATCATGTGCTGATTGGCTCACCAATCATCACCGTCGTCGTCATTCAGCACTAAACACACTTAGGACAAGTGCATTCTGCTTGTAGAAGGTGACAGAGGCAAATGTTGGTGGTGTTGGTTGTGAAGGAGGGCTAGTGCTCAATTGGGCCTACTAGTAGTACTGATCTGCTGCCTCCTCTAGTATTTTTTTTCATAGGTGACATGACACATGCCTATATAAAACCTTCATTTTATGAGGCATTAGAGCTTGTTTGGCTGGTGACTAACAGGCAACTCAGATGCCAGACAAGCATAGATGGCCATCGTGCCGTGCGGCGCGGCCCGCCATCTTGCCGCCATGCTCGTGCCAGCCACCGCCCACGGGCCATTTGGCCGTGCCGTGCCACCCGCCGCCCACGGCAGAGAAGGGAAGGAAGCGGGCGTGGGCTGCTTGGCGAGGAGCCCCAAGTTGGCGGCGTGGGGGTCGCCCGGCATCGTGGGGTCATGGGGGAGCTCGGAGACAACGACGGAAGCCAACTCGTCGGTCCGCCCGGCCAAGCCTCGACGGCGGCTTTGCCCGGCTTGCCCATCACACACAAGAGAGAGAGAGAGAGAGAGAGAGAGAGAGAAGAGAGAGTGGAAGGCGGGCGCGGGCTGCACGGGGAGGAGCGCGTGCGGCGTGCGCAGCGGAGGGGAGGCGGAGCGCGTGTGGCGTCTCTTGGGCGGTTTGGGGACGGAAAGGAAAGAGGCAGGAGCTATCGGCTGTGTTGGGGTCTAGGTTTAGGGGATGGGGTGGGCCGACGGAGCACTTGGGCTGAGTGGAAGAGGTTGGAGGGGGTAACAGGCCAGTGTTTTTCTTGGCATCTTGGGCTGATTTGTCGGGCCGATCACCGGGCCACCTCTTCGGCCGGTCGTGCCCTTGCCGGGTGCAGCGGGCTGGGGTGGCGGCCCGTGGCACGGCAGTGCCTCGGGCCGGCCGGCACGGGCGCGTGCCACGAGCCTCGGGCCACCTGGACATCTATACAGACAAGAAGGCCAAGATTCTGATTTCTTGTGCCTATGGACAGGATATATGTTGCGCGGGCAGGGAATCATCCAAATAGGCCCTTAGCTAGTGGAAAGGTCCAATGGTACTACATTGGTTTGAGATTCTCCGATCTACTTATAAAAAGTGAGAAAAATAGTTGAAGCTGAAAAGATTATAACTCTCTTAAGTTTGCCTCAATCTGAGTTACTCATGCACATGGGGGCATATTCTCCTAAGGGAAAATTCGGTGGGGTAGCAAATTCTACGCAAGAAAGTGTTGAATGAAGCACATGAACCAAGTGCGCCAATAAACAAAACCAAGAGCCCATACACCATGGTCATTTTGTATTCATACATAGAAAGCGGAATCATCAGGGGTGGTAAATTAAGAGCCCTTTAATTTAGCCTAGCAAATTTAAGGATCAGCCGTAAAACTATGTAATTTTGAACTAAAAATAGAAAAAGAGCCAAGTGGGATTGTGAAAGAAAAAAAAAGGCGGATCCATTACCACCCCTAGGAATCATATAACGCCTTGCAGTCAAGGTGATTGAAATAATACATAGAAATAACAATGCCTATGGTGGAAAGCAAATAGCTGCAAACTCAAAAAAAAAAAAAGTAATGTTAAGCAATTGTCCTGGGTGTATACTTGTGTATAGAAACAAGATCAAGAATTTATAATCTTTTTTTATTTTGACACCTCTCATCTGGATACAGCTGTAGTATCTGTTCGTATACAGACACACACCTACACCACACACACGCACACCACTACTCACACCACCTTGTACACAACCAGACCTACAACTATACACACATATGAATCCGCGTCCTTGTCGAGATCACCGGGTAGACTCTATAGATGACGAGCACGTCGTAGTCCCTTTGTAGCTCCACGCGGAGAAAGGCTGCACTGAAATCTGGGAAAAACCCCGGTGAGGAATGCCGGTCGATCCAGGGATCGAACCCACACCCGGCCGCTTGCCACTGCAAAGACGTGCCACTCGAGCTAGCGCTCGACCTCAAGAATTTATAATCAATAAAAAGAAAAAGAGCAAGAGTTTTATACCCATAAAAAAAGGATTATGAGGGCACAAAAGTATATTACAGTTTTCATTAAAAATGTTCTCTGCCTTTTTTTCTTATGTAAGTTGACCGGTGACACTATATAGCCTATCATAGTTTTGACCGAAACAGAATTGGTGAAAGTCTGTCTCTTTGTTGCTTTCTCTTTTTGACAAACTGTCTGATGCTTATACTTTCTAGATGAAAGAAATCATGCTGCAAGCGCTTCTTCTATGTATGATCCCCAGGCTTACTTCCTGGATGTGCTCAAATAACTAATGCATCTTAGATTCCTTTATTTTGCGCTGTTGTGCCGTTGTTCTAATTCAAAATACCTTTATAGCAGAACTAATTCAAATAACTAATCTAACTGCTCATCTAATGGCACCATGAACGGCCCAAATGGCCGAAGTAGCCCACCCCAAGTCCGTGCACGACTCAACTTGATACAAAGGCAAGCCACCTATTTGAGTTTTTTTTTTTACAGCCCCTAAGGCCAGTCTCAATGGGAGTTTCATGGGTGTTTCATGCACATTAAATGCAGCGCCACATCAGCAAAAATTTTACTTTTTGCATGAAACCTCTAAGAGAGAGAAAGAAAGAGTTTCATCATGGTGAAACCTTTTGGGCCTGATTTCACATGCGTTGGAAACCATGTGAAACCCCCATTGAGACACAAATAGAGTTTCACCATGCAACTATGCAATTAAACCATGCAATGAGAGAGAGGTTGTGGGACCCTTGAGCCTATGAAACTGTGCAATGAAACTGTTGTAAGGTCCTAGATGGCTAGAGGGGGGGTTGAATAGCCTATAAAAATTTTCTACAAGCTCAATTAACAAACCGATTAGTATAACAAAAGGCGTAATCGCGGTTTGCACTAGCTCTATTGTCTTGCAAGCCTCTAGTGACAATTCTAGCAAATTGCTATGATCTCTAAATCAATCAAAGGCTATGTCACTACTCTAACTAGTGAGCAATCCTAATATGATCCTACTAGCAAGAACAACCTACACAAGCAAGTGCTAGCTCTCTACTCAAGGTAAACTAGGAAAGTAATGCAAGAGTGAGAAGCCTGTTATACCGACTTGTAGAGGCTATGAACCAATCACCGGGAAGAGGATGACCAATCAACACAATGAGACAATAAACCAATCACCAAGACAAGAGACACGTCGATGTGTTGACCCGGAGTTCGCTTGTACACCGACAAGTTACTCTCCGGTTGTGCCGACCAACACAAGGATGGTGTTTGAGCTAGGCGGTGCCCTTGCTAGCCTCAACACACCACTCACAAGTGAGGTACCCAAGACACGAGCAATGTATTCCTTACACTTTGTCTTCCCGACGAGGAGTGCGTGATCCTCTCACAATTTCGCCCGGAGGTGGCCAAGAAACAATCTCCTCTTCTTGCCAACAACTCCACCAAATCACCAAGCCGGCTAGGAGCGGTGTCTCCAAGAGAAACAAGAAACCATCCGGCTCACAACGATCCCCAAGTGCCTCTAGATGCAAGAACTCAATGCAAATGCACTTGGATCAACTCTTCTCTCAAGAATGAAGCTCAAATCAAGAATGAGAGAGGAGGAGGCTTGCTTGCTTGCTCTAGTGTGTTAGGAATGATTCAAATGACCAAGAGAGAGAGCAAGAGCCGGCCAAACATGTATATATAGCCCCATCACGAAATCCAACCGTTGGGGGCAAAACATGCAGATTTCAACTGACCGACGACCGCGGCCGACGGACTCACCACCGAGTCCGGCCAATGGTCCGGCCAAGAGTCCGGTCACACCGGACAAAAAAACCTGCCCACAGTGACATGCTCCAGAGTGCGTCCGATCACCCGGATAGTGGGTCCGGTCACTGGATCCGGTCGGTGCGTCCGGTCGATCTAGGCCGAGACCCCAAATTACACCCTTACTGGAAGTCCGACCGGACTCACCCACCGGTGCGTCCGGTCAAATGCCGAGCATCCGGTCAAGGGTCCGGTCAGTGCCTCCGGTCGCCTCTGAGCGGCAAAAATTCGTCGTTTCGTCGTCGTTCCTTCGCCTTTGCTCCAAACGACTTCCGTCACTTGTTTCTTGTTGCCGACACGTCGAAGAACACCTCGACACCATGTGTTAGCATTTTGAAACCATTTTCGACAAGCGCGAGTTAGCTCTTTAGGTTAGAATGCATGCATATGAATTTTGAACCTAAAGGCACGTGAGGACCGATATGTACGATAAGTTTCCCCTCTTTATAGTACGGCTTATCGATCCTATAATCACTCACACCCTCTATGGTGTCTTGAGTGTGAAATCAAAAGCCCTATGGTTATACCTTTGCCTTGGGGACAATTGATCTCCGAAACTCCTCCGAGTTGCATGCTTGATCATCTTTTGGATCACCTCGATCCATCCTCCATGATCACCATGCACCAACTCAAACTCGCGACCAATCTCCAATCTAATCAAACACTTAGCATCGAGAGATTAGTCCTTAGGTGTCACTAATTATCCAAAACCAAACCGAGAGATCTTCAACTGTGCATTGAGGGAGACGTCTATTTTATGTCAAAGTTTCACATCTTGGAAACCGGGAGGTGAAACTCTCCATTGAGACGGCCTAAGAGAGAGAGAGTTGAGACAACATTTAGTCGTCAAATCACATATGTGATTAGCATGAAATAGACGTCTCCCTCAATGCATAGTTTCATTGCACAGTTTCATAGGCTCAAGGGTCCCACAACCTCTCTCTCATTGCATGGTTTAATTGCATAGTTGCATTGTGAAACTCTATTTGTGTCTCAATGGGGGTTTTACACGTTTTCAACGCATGTGAAACAATGCCCAAAGGTTTCACTATGGTGAAACTCTTTCCTTCCCTCTCCTAGGGGTTTCATGCAAAAAAGTAAAATTTTACTGATGTGGCGCTGCATTTAATGTGCATGAAACACTCATAAAATCCTTATTGAGACTGACCTTAAAATGCTAATGCACCTAGCATTTAAATAGGGGTCTTAGAATTTATATGATTTTAATTGAATTAAAATGGGCCATGTCAATTAAATTCTACCATTTTCTAAATGACTTCACATGAAACTTACAACAAAAACGAACTCCTTTCCCCTTAAGCTGAAAAGAAGTTGCTTTGGTCCAATGGTACTACATTGGTATGAGGTCCTCCTATGTACTTATAAAAAGCGAGGAAAATAGTTGAAGCTGAAAAAGATTATCACTCTCTTAAGTTTGCCCCGATCTGAGTTAGTCATGCACATGGGGCATATGCCCCTAAGGGGAAATTGGTGGGGAGCAAATTTTACGCAAAGCAAAGTAATGTTAAGCAATTTGTCCTGGGTGTATACATGTGTATAACAACAAGATCAAGAATTTATAATCATCAATAAAAAAGAAAAAAGAGCAGGAGTTTTATACCCATCGAAAAAGGATTATGTCACGTGACAGAATGGACCAGCCATGGGCGGGCTAAAAAAGCAGACCCAAACGGCCACGGCCAGCCACGGAGGGGGGGCTTGTTGCCTGGGCAAGGAGGGGCGGCGCCTCTGCTAGCGCCGCCGCCGCCACCTTCCTGTTTCCGTCTCCGCTTCGTCATCAAGTTAGGATTATCTTAGGACTTTTGGTGTGCAAGGGATATTCCAATTCTATAAGGAAAACTCTTATTAGGAAATAAATAGCATTGCTTGTAAAAGATATTCCAATCATATAAGAAAACCTTTAGAGATTGTTTGGATTACAAGTCCCACTAGCCGAGCTATATAAGTAAGGGTATGTAATCTCAATCCCTTAGGGAGACAAGCAATAAAGAAACTAATCTTGTGCCCTCTCTCTCTCTCTCTCCGCCGCCGCCGCCGCCCCCCAGCCCGTCGGCGCCGCCTCCCGCCGCCACGCCGCCACGCGCCCGGCTCCGCTGCGCCGACCTCCTCCCGTCTTGCCGCCGCTCCCAACCGGCCACCAAGGCGGCGCCGCCACCCTACCCCCCCCTCGCCGCCCGGGAAGCCGCCCGTCGGCGTGTCACACAACCGGCCCAATCTATCCGGGTCAGTGACAAATTATGAGGGCACAACAAGGCAATTGTGGGGCAACAAGTTTGTTGTCCATGGAACCAGCAAAAACTTGAAGGATAGTACCACTTCGAGTGCCGACATAATCTATGATAACCTAGTAATCCCTCCATCCTAAATTATAAGTCACATTGACTTTTTTTTGGTTCATTCATTTCGCTATGTATCTAGACATATTATTACATTTAGATGCATAATAAAATGGATGTACAAAAAAAAAAAGTTAAAGCGACTTATAATTTAGAATGGAGGAGTGCATTGAATTATAAACTTGCTGAAGGAATCCAACTAAAGGGAGCACCGACTAAACAAGGCCACGAAAGAAACCATGCTTCCTTTATTTTGCAATTGTTTTTTTTTTTTTTAACGCATTTATTTTGCATTGTGTGCCGTTGTTCTAACTTCTAATTCAAAAACTTTTTTAGCAGAACTAATTCAAATAATTAATCCAACTGCTCATCTAAAGACACCAGAAATGGCCCAAATGGCAAAGTAGACCACCCCAAGTCCGTGCACGACTCAACTTGATAAAGGTACACACGCAAGGCACCTATTTGAGTTGAGACAGCCCCCTCTGAAAAAAAGAGTCGAGACAACATTTAGTCAAATCACATATGTGATTAAAATGTTAATGCACCTAGCATTTAAATACGGGTCTTAGAATTTATTCGATTTTATTTAATTGAAATAAATGGGCCATGCCAATTAAAATCTAACATTTTGTAAATGACTTCACATGAATTTTTCAACAAAATGTAACTCCTTGAAATTTGTCCCCTTCGTTGAAAAGTTCCCTTTAGAATTGGCAACTCCTTGAAAAGGCAACTGCCTTTTAAAAGTTCCTTTTAGTACACGCGGGGAATTAGCTTCCTTGAAAAGAATTAACCAACTATAATGCACCTAGCTCCGAATACCCCTTTAGAATTGGGTTATAGCTTGAACTTGTTTAAAACTTCTTAGGTTGAGTTGTGATGTTAAATTTGTAATAAGTTGGTTCGATTCCTCTTTGATGTCTATCCATTATCTAAAAAAAAAATACATCTTCTTTACTTGCATGGAAAGTAGAAAACAGCTAGAAACTCAAACTCTATAATTGGAATATCAAGCTTGATAATAATAGAAATATAACATTCTTAGTCACAACATGTACACAACATGTAACTTCTTCCCAAACAATATTCAATAGCAAGAAATACATTGCACATCCCCATCAAGTACTAGATACTACATAACAAGAACCAACATAAAGGATCAAGTTAGCTATATAGCTAATTGATCGATAGTTCTTTATGGACTTAGACAAAGATCACTCATGTATCACTATAGGCCACATGCACGCTCTAGGAATTTCTATCCTAAGGTACCAAGGCTCAGGCAGCTTGTCAGTTAGCTTCAATCCTATCTATTGAGTTGACATATACGAACAGAACTGAGGAATGCCAATCTTATAATATATATACATGTTCTTCAGTAGGTTAGGCACATAAGTTCCCAGGCAGTATCCAGTATGCAGAATATGTAACTCTAAAAGTTTTTTCTTGAATTCATATATGGTACGGAAATGATGAGGTCAATGAGTAGGGGATCCGGGTAACTGCGGTTGGCTGTTGCTGGAGCTTGTGGATGTCCTTGACGATGTCAAACACGGCTTCAGGTTGTGCTAGCTTCAGCGCGTTACGTGAGTATTTCCTGAGCTCGTCCACATCTGTACTGAACCAGCGGGCAACCTGTCTTGCAGCCTCCCTTGGGTCCTTGGAGAACACACCGGCACCATTGTCCACGACATAAGGGACATTTCCAACTTCCTGCATAATAAGAGCAAAAGTTGCTGATTTGCAAATGCTCATGCAGCAATGGAAAGAACCATTGGCCTTGTTTAGATGGCTAGAATTTCTAACCTTTTTCCCACTTTCTCCATCACATCACATTAAATACACCAAAAGACATATGTTTGGAGTATTAAATGTAGGTAAAAAAATAACTAATTACACAGTTTAGATGTACATTCGGGAGGCGATTCTTTTGAGCCTAGTTTCTTTCATGGTAGGATGATATTTAACACTAACAAACGAAAACGTCTTCTGATTATGCGATGTGACATTCGGTTCCAAATATTTGCCATCTATAGAAACAATTTAGGGTAAGGACGTAAGGTAAAAGAAACATTAGCCAATAAAATACAGAAAAGTCACTCTCATGTGGCCTACATACTGTAAACCTAGCCAGCCACCTGGGCTTAAGAATAACTTGGCTTAGGTTCAGTAACCCAAATTGGTGACAGTGATGATGCTTGATGCAATAGTATAGGATGGCTGAAATTTCCACGATACTGGACAAACAGACAGAGACACAGACCTGTCCTGGGATGAAGTCGTTCAGGATAATAGGAAGTCCCCTTATAAGTGCCTCTGCAATTGTACCAGGACCAGCCTGCAAATGACAGGAAAACATGCATATCATTCAGTCAGTGCAAAATACTAACACTGCAAGCACCCAATTAGTACTCCGAAATAACTTAAAAGCATCACAGGCCAAGGACAAACTTTTGTGATGATGCAGTCGCACGCGGCCATCCACTTCTCCATTTGTGTTTCGAACCCTCTGATCTGATGAATGAAGACAAAAAGAGCTTGAGACGTCAGGCAACCACAACCAGCAGTTCCCAATTCCATCGTAAAAATGCAGAGGTATATATCCATCTGAAATGCGCATCTGAAGATTCTGAACCAGGCACCATCGTGGTCGAGATCCGGCATATTCAGTCTCATGCAGACATGCATGGTACCTACCTTGACAGGGACCTTCCATCTGAGGGACTGCAGGGTGGACCGGAGCGCCTGGTTCCTGCCACATATGACAACGACCTGCCCCATCCGGCGCCGTCTCCGGTGGTCGTAGAGCTCCTCACCAAGGGCCCTTGCGGTCTCCTCCACTGGACCCATCCCTCTCCGCCTCCCATCAGTAGAACCGCCGGCAGCTGAGGATCCAGTCAAGCTCTTTCCTCACCTCATCCTGTGAACCATGTGAGCAGCAAGCAGAAAGGTGGTTCACAGGCAGCCAGCAGAGGTAAGGTAAAGTAAGCCGTCGGCGTCCCAGGGAGGCAAGGCAATGCAGGTCGATCAGAATTCGGACCTTGTCGAGCACGGCGCGGCAGAAGGATGGCCGGATGGGCAGCCCGAAGACGCGGACCTGGGACGGGCCGAGGCCACGCAGCAGGGCCCTGTTTGCCACCTCGGTGGACGGGCAGTAGCACCTTGTCACGCCATGGTGAAACCTGAACCAAAACCGTGGTCCGTGTGAGCAAGATCGACTAGCTACAAACGCATCATCATGCAGTCGACTGCATAGGGACTATACCATGTCGGGTGGCAGGTGTTGAGGTCGGTGATGACGGTGACGAAGGGCACCTTGGGGTGTAGGCTCTGCCACTTGAGCACCCACAGCGGGATGTGCTGCATCAGCGGGTGCACGCTGATGATCATGTCCGGCTCGTACTTCATGATCCCAGCCACCACCTCGCTGCATCCATTTGCATTCAGCAACAGCAATGGCGTTCAAAGTATGATCAGATCAGGCAAATGCAATCGTCCTACTTGGCGTAGTAGTAGGCAAGCGCGGCGAGGTACATGCCGTGCACCCATCGCGGGAGGTGCCGTGGAACGCCACCTTCCAGAGCCTCACGTGTCGGAGCATGAACTTGTACGACCGCTCCATGTCGTTGAGCGGCCACCCGCCGTACTCTTTCCCCAAATCCGTCACGAACACCTGCAGCGCCAACCAAATCAATCAGCAGATTATTCAATCAGAAATCAATCGAGTTCATATATACCTTTCATCCACTGTTTGTTAAGGGAAAACCCGAAAATGTTTGGTGAAGAATTGAAGCTGTTTGGACTAGAGTTCGATCGATTTCTTCTTCTCGAAGAAAGCATTCAAAACAGTTGGCAAGGACTAGTAGCAAAGCATTGGGCTGGCAGAGACGACGACGAACCTTGTATGCGTCACCGAACTCGATGCGAAAGGCGTCGCGCAGGGCCTCAGCCGAGGCGCGGTGGCCGCCGCCGGTGTCGCTCATGAGGATCAGCACGTTCCTCGTCGCCTGCTTCTGCTTGCCGCCGCAGGCGGAGACGCGAGAGGAGGCGGCGGCGTGGGTGGGATCCTCGGAGAGCGCGGCGGCCAGGCCGTCCCCGGTCAATCCACCGCAACCGCCCCCGGCCGCACCGTCGTAGAAGGCACAGCGGAGGGGCTGGTACAGCTGGCGCCCGCCGCCGCCGAGCACGCCGCCCAGCACGGCGTCGCGTAGGGAGGTGGAGCGCCGGGGCGTGGCCACCGAGATCACCATGGCGGCGCAGACGCAGGTCGAGGAGGCGGAGCCTAGGTATGCGAGCTTGTCGGCGACGGAGCGGAGCCTCGCTGTTGCACACGCGCGCGGCGAGAAGGTGGCGAGGCGCGGCGCGGCGTGGCGTGGGAAGCAGAGGGAGGGAGATGGTGCTGAGATGGATGGCTTCTTTCACTTTGGTACCTCGTCATCTTGCTTATTATTTGTTTGGAGCGAAGGGTCCTGGAATCAAACGCGTAATATTCCCTCCTGGATACTGGAATTATCCTCAAAGGCTTTGGCATAACGTGACTTCAGGAAATATTTGATATTTCCATTTCACAAGCACGAAAATGTTATTTCGTAACGAAACATGACGCTTTGTGTTGCTCCGAAACTAGCACATGCCTTTTTCATTTTATATAGTTTTGATACTTCATCCCGTTTCACAAACACAAATGAAAAAAATTATCCCATTGTATTGTTGATGTGTAATTGATTTGTGGTGATACTTCATTGATGAGTTATGAACTCTTTTTAATTTGGCATTTGAGTTTAGAAGTTGGCAAACAATGCAATAAAATGAGGAACTGTTGGAGTTGCTCTAATACATATAGTATCGCGACATAATAGGCGGTAAGTATATACTAACATTGTTGAAGGAAATGTTTAACCAAGGGGATAAAGGCTAGGGCCAAAGAAATGAAGGAACATACATCATTTCACACGCCATCTTAGGTTTTTAGTAGCTGTCACACTGGTCGAGCTATTTGGCGTGCCACGTGATTAAAAAGTGGCAAACGTGTAGGTTTTTTGTTCAAAGCTGATAAAATAAAAAAGACAGTGCCCATAAAAATAGCGATAAGTCAAAATATCCTAATTGCAGAATGCTCTATGCAAAGCTTCAAAACACACAACATATTGCAGGATGCTCTATCGAAAGCTTCAAAACACAATTGAAAGCTTCAAAACTCACGATAATATTCATCGACACCTCTACCGGGTCTGTGATGGTTTTCCCCGAAAGCCTAGCCCAAGGCCTACTCTGCCATGGGCCAGCTATGTGGGCCGGAAAAAACTGTTTGCCTGCTCCCGCAATGCAGCCCACCCCATTTTTTTTTTTTTTTTCTTTTTTTTTTTTTTTTTTTTTTTTTTCTGATAATAGTGGCCGCCTCTCATCATCGATTCATCGTCCTCTCCTCTCATCGACCATCCCTTACTCCCAATCCATTCGACCTTGCATCACTGCATCAGCATGGTTATGTTCAGAAAAATCATTGGATTTGGTTGGAGGAAATTCGTTTTGGCGGGTAGCCTTGTAGTGGCAGGCGAGCACGCACAGCCATTGGAGAAGCACAAAGGGGGTCGGAGAGCATCGGTACGACTCCCATCCGCCTTGCCGGAATTAGCAAGAAGGCCGGCGGCAACAGCAAGAAAGAGGGAGATGGTGCCCTGCACCCAGCAGCTGGCTGCAGCTGACCACTGACTGCTCCTCTCCACATTCTCCATTTAGCCCAGCCCAAGGACTACTGTGGTATGGGCCTATTTTAGGTTCCCCAAAAGCCCAGCCCAAGGATCACACTTTTCTTTTCCTTCTGTTTTTGGCTAGTGGACACCGGTCATCATCGTCCCTGATCGCTCACTCCACTCCCACTCGACCTTGCATCCATCGCATGATTGGCATCCCATCGGACGGATTTGGTTTTGGTTTTGGTTGGAGGGAGTTCGTTTTGGCGGGTAGCATTGCAGTGGCAGGTGAGCGCACAGCCATTGGAGCAGCACAAAGGGGGATCGGATCATCGGAGAGCATCAGTCCCGTCCACCTTGCCGGCAGGGGTTGGCCAAGAAGGCCGGCAGCAAGAAAAGGAGGTGGAGATGGTGGTGCCGTGCGCCCAGCAGCTGCAGCTGCCCACCACTCCTCTCCACACTCTCCGTCAAGCGGGCAGGAGGGTTATTCCGCTTCCTCCTTCGCATCGCCGCCGCAGCCGCCGTACCATCGCCGCCATGGCCTCCGCCTCCTCCGGCACCCCCAACCCCGTCGTGGTACGGTGCTGACTCCTTCCCTTCCCACAACGTTTCGGTCTCAGCCCCTCCTGCTTATCTCCCGTTTGCAATGTGGTGGCTGCAGCTCGGGTGCGGCGGCATCTCCGTCGACTACCTGGCCACGGTGGCGTCCTTCCCCAACCCCGACGAAAAGATCCGCAGCATCGCCCTCAAGGTGCAGGGGGCGGCAACACTGGCAACGCGCTCACTGCAGCGGCACGGCTTGGCCTCCGTCCCAGGATTATTTCCAAGGTCCATTCTTGATTTCTCCCTCCCTTCCCGTCAACTGAATGCAGCTAGTCAACGCATGAACTTGCTCTAATGCATACAAGCGATCCATCTCGCCCGGATCAGGTGGCCGACGATGCTCAAGGAAGAAGCATCCTCAACGAGCTCCAATCTGATGGCGTCCACACATCCTACATCCTGGTGCGAATTACTATCCCTCAGCCATTCAGATTCAGTGACAATCACTCAGTGCTCTCCTCAGGAATGCAATGTATTCATCCATTTTTCAGGTGGCAGAGAACGGAATTCACCCTTCACCTACATAATAGTTGACGAGCAGACGTGAGTTCACTTGACACGTTCTCTCTCTTGTGAACGTTTCCTACTTTTCATCATGGAACTGGGACGTTTAGCCCAAAATTGCCTTACTGAATTATATTCGAACATCCCCTTTTGACTTTCAGGAAAACTTCGTACATGTATACACACTCCTGGTTCTCCGCCCATGGTACCAGAAGAGCTCACAAAGGCAAACTTATCATCCGCTTTAGATGGCGTAGATATCGTCTACTTCGATGTACGATTGCATGACACTGCTTTGCTTGTTGCAGAAGAGGTAATTTCTTCCAGGCACATTCCCTCTTAGTGCACAAGAAAGAAACAAAACAAAAATGGAGTCCCCTATTTCTGCAGTTTTTTTTTATTGCAAATAGCTTATAAATCATAGATATGGCTCGGAATAGGAAAGTTGTTTTTAGTTTCTCCATGTTGTCAGCCTACAACTTCTGTTTCATTAATGCCACGCCTAAGTATTTTTTTATGTTTAGTTTTCTCCTTTCTGCACTGCTACTGAGACTGACCTGTGTTTATGGAACAATCCAGTGCAGGCAAGTCAAAGAAAAATCCCTATTTTGATTGATGCTGAAAGAAAGAGGGAGGGGCTGGACGAGCTTCTTAATTTTGCATCTTATGTTGTATGCTCTGCAAAGTTTCCTCAGGTAAGCTGTTGGATTGCAGAAGAGCATAAGTGCATAATCGTGCCCAAGACATGCCCAGTTTACTGTTCTCAAGTTTTACTATAAAAACATTGTTTTTTATCAGCTTCTCCTTGTAGCAATGAAAACAGCTTACATTTCCTATGCCTGAGGCAAGAATTTTCTTTACATACTTCTCATGGTGTAAGGCCCACTGTCATATTCTTTGTGATGCAATTATGCTGGCTTTGCTTTACTGTAATCTAGCTTAGAGTGATAACTGTAGTTGGACTAGCATAATCAAATCAGGTCGTTGGCAGCAAAAAAATCCTTGTACTGGAATTTTGGTGTTCTGGTACACTTAAAGGGTTTGGCCTTTGGCATATGTTTAACTCTTTCAGTTTTCCAATCTTCTTGATTAGTGATTACATTCTTTCCACTTGATCTAAATTTGTAGGCTTGGACAGGAGCCTCATCAATACCTGTTGCTTTATTATCCATGCTTTCAAGGTTACCAAACATCAAATTTGTTATTGTAACTCTGGGGGAGAAAGGTTGCTTAATGCTTGAGAGAAGCGTGACAGGTTAGTTACCATAGCTATGTATTTTAGATAAGACATGGATACAGGGGATTATGTATTCTATTGGCTAAGGATCAGTGATATTTTTTTTCTTCTTTTTCGAACAAAAAAAAAAAACACATTGCAGATGCTTCTGAGGCCGGGGAAATAGATGCTGAGGCTTTATTTGAATCACTAGAGAAGAAAGTTGACCGGAGTTGTACTATACCAAAATGTGTTGCTTCTGAGGTATGATGACTTACAATGCACATGGGCTAGGTGTATTTTTCCATACATAGGTATATTCCTCTATCATCTTGAACTAAATCTACAAATATAATCGCAGGGTAGGACCTGCAATACACTGAAGTCCTTTCGTTTGAAAATGAAAATTGAAATAAGGGGCATCACCACATTGAAATCTCTGCTTCTAGACTAGCACATTTTTTTGTAGTATATCAGTGGCAATCTATATGAAATTGTTGAGCCATTATGCTCACAGTTTTGAATAGTATTTTCTTAATCCATTTCTTTATGCTTCTGTTTGTTTTCAGCCAAACTTGAGAATAAGCGGGAGATGGAGTAGGCTCGATAAGTGGCAGGTTACTTCTAGGTACTGCTGAAGTTATACCACCTGGTGAACTTGTAGATACAACTGGTGCAGGTGATGCATTCATTGGAGCAGTTCTATATGGTCAGTGTCGCGATGTTTCCTTTTCGACGCCACATATGACTACAAAAATTGGTTCTTCTGTTTATTGCTTCTATTTTGTTGGTGAAATTAGTCAACTTCCTTTTCTGAAATCAGTTGTGGCAACGAAGCAATTAATTTCCTGTGTTATATCAATATAATGGTCTGTACCAAGTTGTTGAAGATCTGGTTACACAATGCTGTTTCCATTAACCTAGTAACTACTGAGGAACTACAATACCAAAACAAATACAGTACAGGACCTGCTTGCATCTGATTGTTGTTTCTTTGTGGTCTCAACCAGAAACACTTTGTTTAGTTACAAACTTGATTAATGAGTCAGTTTTGAAATCTTTACTATGTAGACTAATTGTTTTGTTCTTTTGGACTAGGTTTATGCACTGGCATGCCACCAGAGAGGATGCTGCCTTTTGCTGCACAAGTGGTAAGACACTTTTCATTAATGTACTCTGTTGATCAAACTAGTTAAAAGTACGAAGCTGCCACTAGTAATTGTGCATCAGATGCATGGTTGCTGCTTACTTTATTCTTGTTGACACTCAAATTTGATGCCCCGGTGATGTGATCGTGTCCGAGCAATTCTCTTATAAATCAAAGTGTTTGTGTGAAATATGCAGGCTGGTTTGCGGTTGCCGAGGTTTGGGGGCTCGAAGCAGCCTTCCCCATCGCACAGATCCGCGCCTGGTTGGCTATTGATCTGAATTCTGCAGGACTGCATCCTGTTTGACCACCTGCCTGCACCCCGTCCAATGGTTCTGAATATTCCAATAGGATCGGATACAATAAAATTCTTAGCTGATAAGAAAGCATATTGCAGCAGTAGCTATTAGCAGCACATCAAGGCTATGTTAAAAGCCCATGAAAACCTGAGGTTTATTACCTTTGTTTACCTATATTATTTTTGCGAAGATTATGCAACTATGTTGTTCCGTAGCCCTGATTTGATTTATAATCATATATATACTGCCCATTTGATGGTTAGGATCCTATTGTTCAGCTATCTGACACAATAGCATGGATGCTAGAGTAGTTCGGAAGCTAGTTCACATTTTCCTAACTCTGATGTATGCCATATAATGTACTGTCCAAGAGCCACAGGATCAACTGCATCAGTTTGCCTCAAGGCTGTTGTGTTTGGCTCGAGGACTTAACAATTAACATAGCCTGTTTCATATTGTAACCAACGATTGAGCTAGGTTATTGTTGCATCTTCCATTAAAGGCTTGTAAATTGGTAGTGGATCTCATGCATTGAATTGCATTCTTGAGACAAGTTTAACAAATAACTTTGGATATACATCATCCACCCAAATCTTCTTTTGCAACCCATGATCAGGCTTTTGCTTTTATGTTCAGTATCTATCTAATATATAAAGCTCACTATCTAAAATCTAACACAATAATAATAAAGCTATTCACTGATTTGTTTTACTACCCCACTTATATTCATCTAACCTTCCATCAGAATAGCCCTCCTTAGGTTCCAACAAAGATGCTTTCTGCATCAATACGCTTCGGAACATGTAGGAGTAGTACTCAGTGTTCACTTCCTGAAAGGGGATCCCAAAAGGTCTTCTGATTAATGCATTACATCGAATCTTTTATCGAATCGTATTTGCATTAAATATAGGTAAATGAAAAAATAAATTACATAGTTTGGCTGAAAAGTATGAGACGAATCTTTTGGCTATTTTTAGTCCATAATAGGGCAATAATTATCACATACAAACAAAAGTCTTCTGATGGCCGAAATACTAAATATTTCACCAACTAAACACCTACAGCCCACGCGAATCGAGCAATGGGCACATGAATGGGCTGAGTCTCCTCAAAAAAAAACATGAATGGGCTAGGCTGGCACACCACCCAGCCCACGTAGCGACGTCGTTCTGCGTGCAGCTCATATAAAAGGGAACCCTCGTCTCGGGTAGGGTTTTCCTCTCGCGCCGCCGCGGAACACCACCCCACCCAGCCGAATACCCCACAAGCATCCGGAGCAGAGGAGAGATGGCGGAGAGGAAGGGAGGAGCGTCGCGGAAGGAGGAGGTGGTCACCAGGGAGTACACCATCAACCTCCACAAGCGCCTCCACGGCTGGTACCTCTCTCCTCCCTCTGCCCACCTTGCGCGCGCGCTGTTCTCGCTGCGAGATCCGGCTCACTCGCGAGAGTTTCGTTTCGTTTCGCTTCAGATAGTATTTCGGTGTGGTAGCAGTAGCTGGTGGTGTTTTCTATTCGATACTAGTTGTAGACAAGATCTCCCGGTTCCGCAGGCCCCGAGGCTCAACTAGTGTATGTCCTATGTGATCAGTATCATCTTCGTACTTTGCATATGAGAACGAGGAGATGAAACGATTCGATGACCTTTGCCTGCTTGTGCTTTGTGATTTTGTAGTGGCACTCGTTTGGTATTTTCTTCATTTCATTTGTTAATTATTTGAAAGGTAAATGCAATAGGCATCTAGCACTGCCTTTTATTTCCATTTGGAAATGCAAAATTTGCTACCAGTTATAAATTGATGAACCTATCTTAAGACGATAGAGCCTGTATATGCTAAATTAACATTCTTATCAGGTAAAATTAACATTCTTATTATCAGGTAAAATTCTATTGACTGTTGTTTGCTTTTACCAAACCAGACCTATAAACCATGCAAGGCTTAGAAGCCTCATAACTCATCAGATAGTGCACATTCATTGATTCTGGCTTTATCTGTACTTATATGAGTGGACTCATTAATTAAGCATGATTAGAAGGTTGGCTGCTTTGCTTGCTCTTTCAGCTCATTTGTCTAGAATCAAAATCATTTGGATCCAATGTGATTGTAGATTGTTCCATTTCATTTCGATTGTTCAATGCTTAACCAAGTGTCTTCTGTTAACAGCATGACCTCTGCTTGTTTCTTAACCCTGTGCTCATATTCGAACTGAAGGTTACTGAATGCCATGGTCCCACTTTATTCTTACCAACATTTTCTTATGTTGGCAGCACATTCAAGAAGAAGGCACCCAATGCCGTCAAGGAGATCAGGAAGTTTGCGCCCGAAAGGCAATGGGCACCACTGATGTCAGGATTGATGTGAAGCTCAACAAGCACATCTGGAGCAGCGGAATCAGGAGCGTGCAGCGGAGGGTTCGTGTGTGAGGATTGCCCGCAAGAGGACGGCGAGGAGGATGCCAAGGAGGAACTCTACTCCCTTGTCACTGTCGCTGAGATCCCTGCTGAGGGCTTGAAAGGGCTGGGAACCAAGGTCATTGATGAAGCCGACGATTAAGCTATCACATTGTCTACATCTTTAGAGTGTTCTTAGTTTGTATTTGCAACAGCAAACCTTTTGTATCAAAGAAGTTTTGTACTCTGGTACGTGATCGACATCACAAAGTTGTCTATTTCCTCGATTGAATTACATGGCTAGTTCATTTATTTGTGGTGCAACCATTTCTTTTTTTATCGTCATCTGAATCCAGGACAAGTTTGGAAATCCCCGTTTGTGGTGTTTACATCTCAACTGTGTTCCTTGGGTATATGTAAATCGTTAGCAACTTCGTGGCTTGGAATCTCCTATTTCAAGACGGTGGATTCTCCCATTTAAATGAAGGGTGAATTCTCTTTTTAGCTGAAACTTATGTCGGACAAGCTTGACTAAATTGTTGAGCTGTGCTGTGAAAGATTCAGGACCATTTGTTCATCAGCCATCACATTCCTGGTGGCAGTTGGCTGCAAACGTTGTGGGTTTTTGGTTGGGGAGAAGACCCTTGCAGTGAACTTTATCAGGCACTATTGTATGATCAAACGCCAAGCTCCGCATCAAGTTGCATGAACTTGATGGATCGACACAATCCAGTTATCCAAAGTAGCTTCTGCAGATGGTGCATCACCGTCGGCGGCCGCCGTCCTGACTGTGACTGGTTTCCGTTGGCACGTCACAATAGACTGATATGTTAAGAATAGTGGAGACAGCTCAAAGGTAAGTGTCTCAAGTGCACATCAAATTGTTAGGTAAGGAGAATGTCATATCATTATACAATTGTAGCTCAATACTGCATCAGTATCTTTGCCGACACCCTACAGGCCTACACAACAGTGGCCTGGTAAACATACTTTCATTTCACAAACTTGCACCGTCGATAGTGTTATTCGTATGTATCTTAGTTGCTGACTTGCTGCTATACTACAAAAGAGCTACATATATTGGGATCGTGGGAATGTACTGTACAAGAAAGTGTTGCACTTTACTAAGGACTGCTGAAGGGGCTACGCAAATAGGCGCTCTCACAATGGGGCAGCTGTAAGAGAGATTATAGGTTTTACAGGTTGATCCATCACCGTTGCTCCAACCATACTTCTCTTAGGAGTGTGTATCTTGTATTCTCCATAGAAACTCCTCTCTGAGAACTGAAATGTCTTGAAACCGTTTGATGGCGAAGGTGGAGTGCTCCTGTCGATTAGGGATGCAAGGGGAGAATCCAGGTCATCAAGGTCATCATCACTGGTATACCCTCTCCTCTGCACCATTGAGGCTTTCCTGTCCAGCTTCGCACCACCTCCTATGTCTGCCACTTTCTCTGCCGCATCCAACGTTGAAGGTGCCGGTACACTGTAGGAGCAGCGATGCATGGAAACACATTGATCACGTCTTTGTTGGTGTGGCGCTCCAGCAAGCTCTGCATAGCATAAGTATATAAAAATGCATTTTAGTGATATTGTCAGCAAGATAATATGTGCAAGGGTGGAATAGAAAAATGAGAGTGGAACAAACCTCAGAATTCAGCTCTTCTAAGACCGTGCTTGGAACCGCATCAGGGCAAAACTCATCTGGGGTGAAGTTGCACAGGATTCTAGTCACTAATTGAAGGCCAATGGAAGGGCATATCTAAAAAAGACATCAAAAGGTTAACCACGACTGAATTGATGGTTCCATAACAAGAGGAAACAGTATTATAATTTGCCAGCTGCTATGCACAAACACTGACCTCTTTCCTGATAGATTTTTCAAGAAGCATGTCCTTTGGGAGCATCAGGAGATCACTTAGTTCATTAAGCAGTTGAAACGATTTTGTTTGAGCTGTGCCACTTCTTTCATCTTCAGCATCTCCTATGTCCTCAGAATCATCGTCATCTATGCCAAGCTTATCTGACAGCCATCTGGACCAGTTTCCAATCTGCATAGTCATTTTATTTCATATAAATTCGTTGTTTGAGGTGAGGTGTAATAGCAAGATCCAACCACATTTGTATCTAGCAAGCTAAATCCTGACAAACAACTCAAAACAATTACAAGAAAAAAAGGAACTGGTAGTAATGCACGAAACACGAGTGAATCAGGCACGTACAGAGTTCTTCAGCTGCGCGCCTGACCCAAAGCTTAGATCACCAGCTGGAATTGGTAGGACTTTTGGGTCAACAATTGGGTCAGATATAGGGTCTGTTGGTATCTCAGTTGCTGATTCACGAAGAATGGCATTAAACATGGCAACATCCAAACGGGCTACACATTGCTCCATCACCTAATAATGAACAACTTCGTGAAGTTCAGAAATATATTTGCAGTAACCAAAAATGCTTATTCTTTGAAATAAAGGATGTTAAAGAAAAAATACCAGTTTTGCTAATACTGGTAAACAGCCACACTCATGTCCACCAGCACGAAGGGGCACATTCTGTTGAATGCATCGTGAAACGCGGCCTTCCACAGGTTAACAGAAAAGGTGCCCTGTTGCTGATCACCCAAAGCAGGACCTAACACTCTACCAGCCTTTGGAGTTGATGAGCCTTGCGCCCGTTTTTGCATGTGAGGAGTTAATGCCTGGAAGAGAAACATCCATAAGAAAACTGACAACATGAAGAATCAGAACATATGAACATGTAGGCCATAAGAGACAGTGACTTTTTTTAAAAAAAAAAAAAAAAAACACCAGACTAGGAAAGGATGTTCCCAGTTTCATGAAAGTGTCAGTCAGAATGTATTGTCTAAGACAGACATTTACCTGCCACCATACTGTCTCAACAATGCGAGAAAATATCCAAGATTCAATCCTCTCTAATGCAGCCAAAAGTGTACTTGTTTCCTGCCAATCATCTGGCATTTGCATTGCAGCAAGTTTGGCTTGCTTGCCATTGGAGTTGTTTCTCCACAGTATTGATTTCCCATCAAGTTTTTTGGCACCACCATTCATGTTCATAGTCGTCATGGATGGAGTAAATTGGTGTGAGATGCCAAAAGTTTGTACAATTATCTCCCTGAGGACAACTGTGTTGGACAGCCAGAATGTCAGCCTACAACAAGAGTAGTTTGTTAGTAAGAGGATTTTTTTAGGGGGCAATGTTGTGTTGTAGCTAAAATTCAGATTATGCGTAGCTAAGTTATACCTCGAAGCATCATTGCTACTAGACTTTGCAACAAGAACAAGACCAGAAGTAATGCTTTTGGCTACGAAGCTCTCTTATCTTCTGACCAAAACTTGGATGCATGGATATATAGCCTAGAAAGGCGGCGAGCTGGGGTGTGCAACTTATGTGCTGAACTTCCATGCTCGGGCACTATAGAGTACAGGGAAACTTCAAGAGCAGCAACTTCACGAAGTTCCTGTTCCAACTTGTCAGTTTTCAAAACTAATTCCCCATTGCCTTGATCTACAACTGATTTTCCATGATCAACTACCTTGTCTTCGATATCAGGAATTTCATCATCAGTACCAGTACTCTGATCACAGTGTGGAGCTTCATCTAACACATCGATCTCCTTGGCCTCCTCTGTGCCTTTATCATCAACAGTTCCAGCATCACTGATTATATCATCTGTTTCCTCAGACAATTCTGATGGAGGGCGGGAAGGAATTCTTGTAATATCTGGTTTTCTAACTTCAACAGCCTTAGCAGCACTAACTGCTTTCTTTTGTTTCTGAGACTTGTTCTGTACATTGTTTAATCCTTTATGTTGCAGCTTGTTTTGAGGTTGACGGCTGGCGCTGCTTTTGGTCGTTTAGGGGGCTGTTATCTTTTGTATCCTTTTTACTGAGCTTCCTTGGAAGCCGAGATTCACCTTGTGATGAAAAGGAGTCTCTAGCAGGCACATAATCTGATCCAGTCCCCTTCTTCTCATCCCTTCCCTCTCCATTATCTCTTGCGCCCATTTCAGATACTTCAAATTGTTAGAAACTTGATGCCTGCATAAATAACAAGCACAGATGGTTAAATTGTTCTAGCAACTTTTGCAAACTGATCAGGCTTACAAAAGCAAGCATGTTTAAATAAATATAACGCTGATGACACTTGGATCAGAATTAAGAAGAAACAGGAGATCCAGAAAAAGTGCTCATGCTAAAAGGAGAAACCTTCATCATTAAAGAAAAATGTAACCAACCAAGGAGAATCAGGTGGCTTTTTTAATTAAGAAATTAAGGAAAAAATAGGAACCCAAATTTGAGTTGAAGAGGACTCAAACCTGGGTGGTTGGGTGCATGACCACACCTCCAACCCAACCAGTTAAGAAGATTGACGATGGACACACTAAGAAGTAAAGAAGTGAGAGTGCACACCTTGAAGGCATGGTCATTACGTGAAGTGTAAAGATAACCTAGCTGAACTCAGATCAAGCTCACTCTCACTTCCATAAGATTGAACTCTTGGGACCTTTAACTCTATGATATGAAACTGAAATCAAAGTGCCAACTGCCTAAGGACACGACTGGTAAGAGTTTTATTGGAATCCCATCTACTTTAGGTACTTGATCAAGATTCAGCTGCAATTTGGTGATCCAAGCAGCTCTACTAAATTAAGTGATAGCTAATGAACGGCAAGATCACCGAATTCAAAAAGCTTATCTTAAACACGACTACCAATCAAAATTGCCACAAGATGGTTACCTTCGTATAGAATAGAAAAGATAAAGTGATTAAATTCACCTAAATAGGAAAGCGCACCACCAAACTACACTCTACTAGGGGTAAAGACAGTAGCGGCATCTAATGGAAAAGTTGTCAAACATGCATCAGAAGCCACAGCCACTCGCGAACGAAAACCTTTTTCCCCACACCATGGCACAAATCAGGAAACAATAACAGCTGCCGGAAATCACCAACCACAGGCCAAAGCTAGGTAGGTTGGCCCAGGGCCTCCCATAGCGGCAAGGAGCAGGCAATTCAATACTCCGAGTACACGAGCAGCTTAAAAGGGGGAGAACATTCCATCATAAATGCGCACGGAACGGAACAGACATCACCAATCTAACCAAACCGCCGCCACGAAATTCTATGGCCGCAACCACCTTGCCGGCCGGCCGGCCGGCCGTACGAGAGCGGATCCGAAGAAGGGAGGGAGGGAATACTAGTAGCAAGGCAACCAGGAAGCACCGAGGCACCTCGGCTAGGCGCCGGGATTCAGAAATGCGGATCGAGGACTAGTCGCGCACGTCAGGCGTGATCGCGTCCCCACGCGCCCGATCCATGGGATAAAAAAAAATTCAGGAGACAAGCAGATCATCATTCATCAATGCTGCTGCCGCGGAACACAGGAAGGTCCCCAACCCCAACTCAGGTGGAGCGGCAGAGCTGCCGGCAGAACCCCTCCCTTCAATCGAGAACCGAAGCAAGGAAAATTTTTGAAATCCAGGGCGAGGCGAGGGAGGGAGTAACCGCGGCGGCCTAGAGCCTAACAGAGATCCGGTGGAGGCTTCCGTTCCACACATAACACGGCGGGAGAGCGAAACCGCTGAGAGGGGCAGTGCAGTGGGGAGAGAAGGCAACGGAGGGAGGGGGCGAGAAGCGAAGAGCAAGCGCCTCACCGTCGGCCGGCCGGCTAGGCGCAATCACCAGAAGCAGCAGCAGACACCAAGTCGCCAACCGCCGCGTGATCCAATGCGGAAGCGACGACGAGCGACGAGAAGGCCGCACGGCGTGCTTCGGTTTGCGGCTTGGTCTGCCCGTGCGGCGTGGAGAGCGGAGGGAGATCGATGGTGTTGTGGGCGAGCGAGCGGGCGGTTGCTCCCTCCTCTGCTCGGCTCTGCTTAAATCCAGCATCAGGGAGGCGGAGGCGAGTGTGTGTGTGTCTCTGTGTACTCCGTATTTCTTTTTTTTTTTTTTTTTTTTTTCGGCTCGGGACTTGGCCCAGTCGGTCTGGTCACCGCGTGGTGAGGTCAGGTGCACGCCGGCCAGTGGGCCCTGGTCCTCTTTTTGTTTTATCACCAAGTGGACCCTCTTGTCTGTCTCGTTTGCCCTCTTCGCCGTCCAAAATTTGATTTCATGTGCAATTATTTATTTCTTCTGAAAGCATCTTTTTTGAGGTTTTGGTTTTGCAAGCCATATTCAAAACGTCTTCTTGTTATTTGAAATAGAGAATAGTTTTTATATACTTTTTATTTGTGCGAAAGTAATATTTAACGTATGGTGCACGCTCATCTCCTCTTGCTTTGTGGTTCATGTCCTTTTCCGTTTTTTTCCCATTATGTTTTCTCCTAAACTTCTTTTCGGTTCTTTGTAATTTCACTACATCAAGTATAAATGCCGCCTCAAACGGATACCTATTATTTCAAGATTCATATACACCGTCGTTATGGGAGGCACGTGGCACTCATCACCGAATCGGCGTGTCGTTTATATAACTTTTGGCCCTTCCACATTGTCCGTGTCTTTGTAAGTGATATCGTCTTTAATTTGCCACAGTATTTTTTAAAACCAATCTATACAAGATTATTACATACTGTAATGCTGAATAACCACAAAAGAACAAAGAAGCTGTCCTTCGTCGATCTTGACTGGGTCCTACATCCTTCTTTGTCACCCCCATCATCCTCTTTTTAAATGTTCCATTGAACCTTTATTCTGCTTCCAAAGTTTCTCAATCAGGACACCACTTTCTTCCTGAATCCTTCCTTACACACATGCATCTGTCTTTTCGCTCAAAACATAGATAGTAATTTTTTTCCTAATATACAAGTAAATTCGTATTTGGTTGATGCAGAGCAGTACAGCAGCAGAAGACATTCCCTGCAAACATGCATTCCCAGCTGCTCACCTAATTACCTAAGACGATCTACCACCCCCATCGAAGATGTTCTCTTCTTTATCTCCCACTTGTTCTTGTCTTCTTCACCTCACGAATCACAACATATTCTCACACGTACGCTCGTGATCGAGCTGTCACGGCGTTGACAAAATGACTCACTTTGATAACCTGCAATTCTTGATCCCTGTGTGTTGTGTGCTAGTTGCAGAGATCAACGTCTGAACACCCCGTAGAAATCTGCATTTCCGTGTACTTTCTCGATCCACATTATAAATTGAAATGAAAAAAAGCTGACAAATCTCTGTTGGGTCGAGCATGAGGTTTGGCCGTTTGGGGCCGTTTGGTTTAGGGACTTTTTAATCGCTTCGGACTAAAAAAAAAAAGTCTTTTTTAGTCTCTACCAAACCAAATAGGAGAGACTTTTTTTTGAGACTTTTACTCTATTAG
Organism: Hyparrhenia diplandra; assembly: GCA_015847255.1. Classification (NCBI taxonomy): domain Eukaryota; kingdom Viridiplantae; phylum Streptophyta; class Magnoliopsida; order Poales; family Poaceae; genus Hyparrhenia; species Hyparrhenia diplandra. The sequence goes on along the minus strand of JADLZK010004439.1, from coordinate 68,647 downwards.
TCCCTAAAAATCTTTTTAGAGGATTTTTTTTTTATTAGTCCTTTGGAGTTAGGATTAGAAAAAAGTTTAGTCCCTAGAAACCAAACAAAGACCTAAGTCTCAACCGAGGCAGGCATACTTGAATGACATTTTTTTTTTTTTTTAATAATAAAATACAACAAAAATTCTCAGTCTTTCACAATATAATTAATTAGAGGTATAACAAATGCTACAAATTATAAGAATGTTTTATAGTTGACCTTGTATAAAATGATGCACTGTATTTTCTACGGTATATGACAAAACCCAACTAATTGTTTGTACAAAATGATCTAGCATAGTCACATACTAGAATCACTCTGTTCGGCATGGCGTCTCCACATGGCAATTGGCATGGCCTGTGTCTCCCAATAAACGCTAGGGGGGAGCTGGACAACACTAGTACACTATTGTTATCATCACTGGCTCCATGTTCCATGCTACCCTTGTGCAAATATGCGTGCTCCATTGGCACCATATCAAGAACCCAAGATCCCCAATCATGTCGCCGAAAGAAACTAAACAACATATTCTCACCTGTCCAAATTGAAAAACGAAAAAAAAAAAAAAGAAAGAATAAAAAGCGACCCTTCCCCTTTCCTTCTCCAAGCATCTTCTTATTCCATTTTATATACTAGTGATTTGCGCTGCGCCTAAGCCTTTGCGCGACAAATGGCCCGCATTATTTCAAGATGAAATCCACATATATATTAGAGTAAACATGAAAAGTTCAGAGATGAGCAAAGCACCACGGGATGGATGGAACAGAGGTACCGGTGTGCAGTTCAGAGACCAAAGATTCTAGCAGTCATACAGCTAGGCATACATGCACGAGGCCGGTAGACGGCCACCTGAATAATAAGTTTACAGCAACTAAAGGAAATGATCGGACAACCACATTGAAGTGGACAAGGTAGCGAAATAAGTTCTTGCTTTGCCTACGAGACCACCACGAGGGGCCAAGGGAACACAAAAGCTATGATGCGTTAGTTTCCGATGCGAGGGATACCACGCCACCAAAAACAAAGCGTAAGTCTTCTTCTCGGGCGGCGGCGGATGTTAGGGAGCCACCATCCAAAAGTCTAGGCCCGGTCGGCTCGTCCTGTACATGGATATCACGGTTTAGCAATCGGCGAGGAGGTATCACGGGTTGTATGAATTAGATTGCATTTGCGATATGTGTGGACAATGAAAGAAATTAGTATTGGCATACGGGTTATTTAACGAGAACATGTGTCATTTTAACGATTGACATTTGATCAGCATGTAGTTTTTTTGGATTTTCAACGGGAACCTAATCGATTGGAGCGACGGTAGAAATGGAGGGTTATACTTTATCTTGTAGTCCTGTTAAATAACCTTGTGATGTGTAGTGGTCTTTGTGCAACTGATAGTACGATGTTAAAAGTAGTGAAGAGTTAAGGAAAACATCAATGGTCTGTAGGCAACAGATCAAGTTTAGATGCGAGACAACGGATAAACAAGAAGCATGGAGTTAGGGGTCTCACTTTATCTAGGCATCCGCCGCAATGTGGCGTATCTTTGTGGAGAGCGGCGTTCACCATCGAGCTTTCATCTTCACATGTGCGAAGGTTGTAGGAAGTCACGAAGAAGAAGACGAAAAGATCACCAAATCGGTGGCACAATGAGCTAATATATGTTGCCGTACTTCTTTATGTACATAAAGATCAGCTGGAAGAGGCAAAGCATGGTGATCTGATTGTAAGCATACCGGAGCCCGGGCGCCCGCACCAACATCTGCAGGCTTCATCATCATTCGCCATGACAAGCTTACGGCGAGACGGAGGGGTCTTGCCACCCCGGGGCGACCACTCGCACATAAGTAGGAGTTAGTTACGATAAAAAGCTAGGCTGAATGAGGTGGACACATAGTAAACATAGTACCCTCTTTTACGCTTAGTTGATCCTGGTGTTTCAAGGGAATCGACATTTGGTGGTGGAGTCTGCAACAAATAGGGGTTGTGAGGTTACAAATGTAAAGAATGGAAGAGTGGTGCTACGTGGAAGTGGCATGAGAAACGAGACATCGAAAAGGCCCGGTGAAGACAGGTTTGCTAGCTGGTGTAATGGGAGTTGACTGGCCGAAATGTATCCCCGGCGCCACTATTGCTTGAAGAACCATCGGGACCGAGATGCGACAAGGTGTCCATCGTTTCCGTCTCCAGGAGCATCATGGCCACCATTACCTGGGGCAGCAGGAGGATGTCCATGTGCTGTCACCAGAGCAGCGACATTATAGGTCTTCTTCGCCTTGTAGAAGCTTTGGCGCGTCATGGTAACTGCAAAGGTGAACCTCAGAGAAACCAGCTTTGTTATGTCAGGTGGATACGCGGTAGAGCCCGCTGATGTCTGAGAAAGCTGCTGCCGCGACAAAGCTTTCCAATGATCCGTCGAGCGATGTCACCGAAGCACACCATTTCAAATTTTCATCCGGTGCCATCTAGGGCTGTGAAGCACACCTTGTACAATAATAAATTTGTGTTTACAGTTGAGCCATGTTTTATTATAGAATGAGGAGAGAATTAAGCAATGGAAGGGGCGCTTACTTGAACTTGAACGAAGTGCTGCCGCATGGAACGCATTTGTAGCCAGCACCATCTGGGACACAAGACTTGCTGCATTTGTTGCATGATGGGAACCACCATGATGCACCGAGGGGATAAGACATCCAATAGTGACAAAAGCGGCGGTAGCCATCCTCCCGCATTGTTGTTGGTATAAAGATATGACATGAGAAACATGGAGTCGCCGGCAATGGATGCTTTGCCGGGCTGATAGGTATTGTACTATAATGAAAGTGTTCTTCTGAAAAAAATCATAAGGATTGATCTTGTTCATTTCGAAAAGGCTCTTTTCCTCAAGCCGAGCCGATGCACGATTTTGGATCCGCTACCGGGCCGGAGATGCAACCGACCGTATCTGAAGCCTCTGGTTGTGATTACTGCATAAAGGTAAGGTACATTAGCTAATGAGAGCCAAATGGCAGGTAAAAGGAATATTATGTTACGGTGATCCGGATTAACATTGTACCTATCATACGATTGGGCGGGCTTCGGAATGTTTGGATTGAAATACCAACGGCATCTTTAAGCGTTGCCACGAGGTAGTAGCCGCACGGAACAAATAAACATGATAAATGAACTTTGTTAGATTCTATGGTCGAGTATGTAGTTACAAGGACCAGTTGACCACGCAGACGGCAAGGGAGGAGCACCTACCCTGGTAGGATTTCATGAGGCCCCCAACAAACAAGACGACAATCGGATTAGCCTGATCCCTGTTGTAGACACCTTCAGTGTTGAAGGCAGTGGCTCTCTGTCCCCACAATGTGATCTTCATTTCAGAGTAGCTGGGGTTGTGATCATAATGTTCCAAGTTAGATGATGAGGATCATACAAACAGCCCAGTTAGAAAAGTAGGCATGTAATACGTAGCGCACTACCTCAGGTCCCTGAGAACTATGTGCCTGGACACCGTAGGCGGCTTGTTAGGAATGTGCACAGTTGGACGTCGACACTTCAACCAGCGTTCCAATAGTATCTGCACCAATAGAATTCAAATTAGAGCAACAGGAACCAAGGAACAATTGAAGTAATTTCCTTTAGCCACTGTACAGCTCACCTAGGAAATTTGTAGTGTCACCAGCATGGGCAGGAAGTGCATCTATAGGAGTGATCTTGTATGCATATTTTGGGAAATCGGGAAGATCGGTCCTTGCGGCGAGATAGTGGTGTGCGGGGGTGAACTCGATCATGTATGGAGCATCAACAAAATAAAGATGACTTTGCGTTGGAGACTCGAACACGCCAAGGGCGTAGATACCATCTTCTTGTATCTGCGGGCTTTTTGGCTTCAACCTCAGTCCGGGTATCTCAAAGATAGAGGTCGTTCCCTCAGAGCAAACAAATGAAAAAGCATTAGCCAATCCGTGGCCGGCAAGGTCCATGGAGTGTTCAACGGCCGGTTTGGGAACTCAAGTTCGTAAATCCCATCCCAAAGAAACTGTGTATTGAAGTAGGTACGGAGGAATGAAGGCACACATGTTCATCAACAAGGACAAGGTCAACATGCTGAATTGGCCCGTCATCGCTCCCTCCACGGTACTCCCACTTGCGGCGGAACACGCACACAAAACGGCAAAGACGCCGGTCACCAGGGCGAAGCGAGGCGGCGTTGAGAAAGCCATCTCCTTAACTTGCATGTAAGGGCGATGTCGATTACACCGCATTGATAACCCGGTAAGCCTAATCGATGTAAAGAAAGAGCCGCAAGATCCCGAAAAACCTTATATGATGGTGTTATTCAGTAGGGTACGTGAAGATCCAAGGTATAAAGGGAGAAGCGGAAAAAAAGCACGCAAGAGGAGGAAAACAGCCACAAAACCAATGATCATCAACATGACTATTTGGACGGGTCATAACCATAAATACTTTTGTGTGTGAGGTTGTTGCCACGAATGTAGAATATGCAAAACGTAATTGAAACTAAACGCCGCAAAATAATAGGCGTGGCACCGTGGAAACAAGTGCCTACGAGAGAAAGTAATAAGGCTAACATCCATCTCGCTTGTTTGCGCCGCGAACAATATCTCCCCGGTAAACAATATTTTGAGTTTCATCTCGTGCGCTTACCATCCGCATCCTCTATGAGCATCTTAAGACCCTTCTTTGAAGTTACACGTGAGACAAAGAACATATAGCTGCCCATGGCTGAAAACAGGGCTTTTTAGGTACACACCAACATGTTCGAGTGTTTGACCCTGGCTCTTGTTAATGGTCATAGCATAACAAACTTTAACCGGGAATTGGCGTCTTTCTAACTCAAATGGTAGCCGTTTAGTTTTTAGGGTCAAGCAAATCCTAGGTATGCCTACTATCTCACCAATATGTGTGCCTGTAATTATTCGTGCTTTTATTACTGTCTCTCCTAACTCTGTAACTATCAGCCTTGTTCCATTACATAGGCCGCCTGCTTGGTCAAGGTTTCTAAGCATCATTATTGGGACCCCCTTTTTAAGACATAGCCGGTGGTGCGGGAAATTATTTCCATTCGTTTCATTTAGGAATTCTATAGGGTACAATGTATCATAGGATTCATGGTTGTCCTTCGATTCGGCAATCTTGTCACAGCTTAGGTATTCCCTTTGTCTCCCAGGTATCAGTGAGACGACATATGAGTTGATAGCATCGGCAGCCTCATTGGTTGGCGTTAAAATGGCTCGGGTCTGAAGGTATAGTGCATCAGCATAGTTATGAGGCAGGTGTGGGTAGACATTATACTAACCATGAACGCAACCTTGTCTTCTGCGGCATGAGCAACAGCTTCGGGGTATCTTAATTCGGCTTCCTGTGTCTCGCTATCGGTGCCTAGACTGTCGACTCTACCCTCACCGATATCTAGCACCCATCTGCTAAAATCAGCAATCTCTTTTTGTGCCTGGGGGTCAAGATCTGGTCTGCTAAGCCTCATGTTTGTATTGAGTGTCAAGACTGTAACATGTCTCCACAGAGTAGAGTTCACTATTGCGGCATTCACAATCTCAACCCTACCACCACCTGGAATAACAGGTAGGATCTGGCGCAGGTCACCACCCAACACTACGCCTTACCACCAAAAAGCAAGGTTCTAGCATTTTCGTTTTATGCGGCACCATAATATCTTTAAGTGTTCTATCTAGAGCTTCAAATGCATTTCTATGTGTCATTAGAGCCTCATCCCAGATGATAAGAGATGTAGATGCAATTAGTTCACTAAGTTTTGAACCACGCTTTATGTCACAGAGGGAATTTTCTTGTAAATCACATGGCGGCTTGAACCTTGAGTGAGCAGTCCTGCCTGCAGGCAACAAAAGTGAAGCAACTCCGGATGAAGCTACGGAAAGCACAATCTTTTCATGCGAACGCATCCAGGCAACTATGGACTGCCACAGGAATGTCTTACCGGTTCCCCCATACCCAGATACAAAGAAGAATCCTGGCTGGTTAGCTAAGGCAGCTTTGGTGATCAAATTGAATGCATTAAAAGGCTCTGCGCGTTAGCTTACCTACCAAGACCTCGGCGTCACGGGTAGCCTGACCAACATCATAAGATAGTGCCTCCTCGATAAGCTTGTTACATGGGATGTCTGTAGAATTTTTTGTTTTGGCAGGCAAACTATGGTCACGCATTTTAGCACCGTGTATCCTAAAGAGATCATGAATATCATCTAGCAAAAAGTTTCTAAGGTCCTCATCAGAGACATTGTACTCAAGATTACTCATGTTGATTCGAACCCGTATTGTATATCATCGACCATTAAACGCCATACTTTTTCAAAAAATGTTGTCTCATCCTTTACCTTACAAAACAAAAGCATGGTGACAAAGAGTTTCCTAAAATTTTGTCGGCTGTTTGCCCAAGCAAAGCGACCTCATCGAAAAGCTTTGTACCATTCCCGATCATCACCCAAGAGGCCACGAGCATTGCACGCTAATCTGAATGTGGGGTAGGTAGTACCATTGTAGGTCCTAAGCTCTTCAAAATTTCTGGCACCTTTCACAACTAACAGTAGCATCCCGAGGTAGTATCGCTCACCGGCCAGAAGGGTGCACATAATATAGCCTACCTATTTTACCCGTGCCTCGCGCCCTCGTTCCCGTGGACCTAGACTTAGTATCCCATTTCCACCGCAGGGAATTCACAATATGTGAGATCCCTACCAACGGCCAGTATTGGTTAGCAACAAACCACCGAGTTAGTGTTGTTCCCGCGTAGGAATTCTAATCTCGCCACATCTCGTTATATCGGGCATCGACTCGTCATAGACAATGGGATTTTCATTTGGAAGATGGACAAACTAACCTTTCTACAAATTGGATAGTGTCGATGTATATCAAAGCCAAATATTCGCCAACAAGCGTCTTGCTCACATATGTACCTACAGCCTAGGTATTCCCGAACCTCGTCAATAGTTTTAGTCCTGCTCATTATAGGGTGCTTTGATTCTCCATTTTTTATTCTTTGTATGTAAACCTTGCCACGATCGGGACCCTTTGTAACATACTTAAATAGGTATTTAACAAAAAAAACCTTTGTTGCACCACTCAACATTGATATGAGCACGGTATTTTTTAAGCAAAAACATATTGTATGGAACAATGTATCTGCTATCTAATCTTTGACCGCCCTTCTCAACATATCTCTTGTTATCAGACCTCTTGTATGCAACAAAGCCATTCTCATCTACTGTTGTCTCGGTTTGGTACTGTTTGGGAAATCGTTTGGAACATTTTTCTTTTTTTCATACATGGACCGGTTGGGATGGCTGGGACCACATGGACCATGAACCATGTGTTCAGCCACCAGCACGTACCCGAGAGGGTCTGCACATGGGTCAGGAACCTCAGCACTTATGAATCTATCTATGAAAGCAGGTGATGGATGTAATGTATCTTGTTTGAGCCAAACAATTATGTGTGCATGAGGAAGGCCTCGTTTTCGAACTCCACAAGATGCGGCACTAACCAAAAAAAAGGAATGGGGAGTTACTAAGAAAGCCAAAGGGCATGGGAAAAGCACGGCTAAGGAGAAAACTCACCAAAACGACAGCCCAAAGGTGGTACCACCCCGGATATCAGTCAAAAGCTCCTCTAGTTTCATGTTATAGACCCTGACTACCATATCCGCTCTATCGGTTGGCTTCTGACCAGGTTCGAAGGCAAGTGCAGCAGCAATCTCTCGGCCACTTTGGGTTCACGGTAAATGTGACAAAAATCGGGGAGGCCCGTGCACCCTACGATGGCTATTGCATCATGGTAATTTTGAATCATGTATCTTCGCCACCAAGTATGAGAAGCGGGTAAGACGGTTTTTTTCCCAATCTCACTTCCATCTACACGACCCTTTTCAACAAAGATCGACTATGCCCTGTAGGGACTCTACACGTAGGTTTGTCTGGTTTTTCAACACGTACCAGAGTCTGTTTTCGTCAACACATGCACGCGCATCGATCTTGGCTTGAGTGGACAGGGTGCCGTAGCATGTGAATGGGTTTGGCCGGTCTTTTCTGTAATGGAAACAATGACAGTAGTAATCTTGCATTGTTATTTTTCGTTAAAGCTTGTTCGGCCTCGATGTATTTACGCCACGGTAAGGCACGCCGATTTGGAAACCACGGTCACCATGTGGAAACAGGAGAGGGTATTGCAAGGCCATAAATGCAGGATGTAAAGAAGAGATGTGCTCTAAACGGCCAGTTCTAGGCTGCACTACGATATCACGAAAAGTATCTAGCGTGAAATCTCCAACAACTACCATCGCAAGTCGCTCAACCGTAGGCGGGTTGTATTGACCGATCGCCCTCCCTTGCACCAACAAGCCTAACCACAAAATCATCATCGTTGTTATTCGCCAAAGATATCTCTAGCCGGTCTAAACTGTTTAACCGAACTGGGTTGTGATCGTCCAAAGATCTTCGCCAGACGGTCGGAATCACGAGATCAAGAGTTTCGTGAGGAGCGTTCATCCGATGCACGCTCTAAATCTATTTTGCGGCTCGTTCATTTGTATCATACACATAGAGCTGCAAGAACTTCGGTGACTCACCACCGCCCGGCAAGAGGGGTCCTATACGATGGTGGACCCGACCGACACTTTGAAAACCTGGAGGGCCACGGCCATTGTTTAAGGATCTATCAATGTTCCCCCATAGATGTAAAAGCAAATAGACAGTTGTATTGACGTATATTCTTTAGGAATCTTACGGATTCATTGCCGCCACCGTATCTAGCCAATGACCTAAGGGGCTCGGGAGGGGCTTTGAAAGGAGGTATGTCCACTTTACCACCCCTACAAAGATGTATTGTAAATTATCCTACCCTCTCTTACGCCGGGTCGACCAAAGAAGACACTCACGCGGCGAATATAGCACCACAATGTCTACAGTGTAATCCGCCCACCGTAGTATGAACGATCAACATAAGATTCTAGCCACAAGGACCGATCATTCGAAAAGCGCGCAACAACCGTAGGACATGGAAAGAAAAACGTAATCGCATTACAACAGGAACAGATGGGAACACGTAAATATTACACTAAATCTAGGACAAATCGGGCCCAACCTTTCGATTAGACCGATGTATTCTTCGATGAAATGGCCCGCGGCCCGGACGCTAGTTGCATCATTTACCGGTCCTAATGGAACGTAAGAACGTCACCGAAACACACGTATCGGCGTTGGCATGGTTAAAGAGTAACTACTATGAGTCGTTCTAACGAGCTAGCACGACTTAGCAATCTTCTTCGGGTTTAAGTACTTCATGCGCTTCTGTACGACTCGAGACCTCGGTTGATAGGGTGTTGGGCATATAATGGGCACCCTCCGCTATAGGAAAGCGCCACGAAACAATTAACAAAAGAACAATAGAGTTGTAAAGCTAATGGGCCACGAGAGACGCAAGAAGAGTAGCACATACGTTTTCTTTTTGGATGGTCGGAAGACGCCGGGCCAGACATTCGCGAAGAAGCTAACACAAAGGTGTAGGAAGAGCAACCTAAATTAAGGCACCATGCGGAGAACAGGCACATACATGAGCGACCCCAAAGGAACTCTCAATCCACAAATGCTCGACAGCTTTTCGACTAATCCAGCTCACCGTGTGTCCAGAGGACCACCCATTTATTAAATAGGATCAACGTCCCGATCACTCAAAGAAAATGAGACAACACACGGGGGCGGCTTAAAGAGCAAAACTTAGCATGGACACCTCTTTCATGAGGCATTCACCGGGCGACAACATCATGATGTTCCCGTGCTAATCTACCCAGACACCGGTGGCCCTTGCGACCCGCAGACAATGCAAAGACAGAGCTAATCCCGTATACAACACTAACCCTTCAAAATTGTAATCTACAACGACGAAACCATAAAGCCCGGCAAAAAAGATATGGCTGCGCGGGCGGCTCGCTCATACGTTGGCATCGCGGATTCTTCCATGGGTGCCCGAGAAAAAACTACGGCGGCGGCCGGCCGGGCCAAATATGGCACGTCAATTTCAACACCACACAACGGCGTTCCATCCCCAAAGTGAGCTCGAGAGACAATGGACGCATAGGGTAAGCCACACCACCGGTCACAACGACTGCGGCGGCGACAAATAGGACGCCCCCACAACGAACATGGAACCACCGTGTATCTCGTGGAACCCGACCCGGGGTGAAATCTAAAGAACAACCGAAAAAAAGGGGAAAACAAGGAACCCACAGCACACAAGGTACAATCGTAAAGATATTGCATCTTCAAAATGACAATGGCCGCACGTAACTAATCGAAGCGGAGGAGGACGGATAGAGCACACATACCAGAGCAGGACCGCCCGGCCGGGCTTCCCCGACGCGGCAAGACGCCGGCCGCACCAACTTGAATCCCTCCTTCGAACAGCGACGCGACACGCCTCGGCCGCACCGACAGATCCTGATCTCCACGGCAGAACCTCGCACAAACGAAAGGCAAGACGACGGCACCGGGGCCGGAGCCGGAGCGGCGGCGCGAAGTCGTGAGGGGTCGGCCCCCGGTGAAGGGGCGGGGGGCGCCGAGAGGACGAAAGATAGGGAAGACGGCGGCGGGGGAAGGGAAGAGGAGCTCACCGAACAAAGAATGACGGAAGGCGGGCGCAACGAAACGAGCCGGGCGGCCGATTTTATCCCCGTCCAAAAGAGCCGGAATCGCGTTGCGGGCAACCGCATCTACCAAACGATCAATGACATACGGGCCCCATCTCGAACTGATGAAACGATGTCCCCACCAGCCAGGACCGGATACGACGCTACGACGCGCTCATCGGCGGCTCTCACCGCGACGCCGGGCCCGCGTGACGCGGCGGCACGGAGCGACGCCGTTTGGCCCGACCGGCATTAGTTGTCGAAGCTCATCGGCTCATCGGGCGCGCCATTGCTCACAAACTATCGGTTGGCGCGATAATCGCCCACCGTCCGCGACGCAGCCCGGCCTCACGGTTGCCCGCCCGCTTGCACGCCGACGAGGGAAAAGCGAGGGCGTGCGACGACGGCGAGGAGTCGTGCAAAAGGCAACTTGCCAACGGCTACACCGAGCTCAGCCAATGCACGCACGCATACGCACGGCGACGGCCAATGAAGCGATGACAACAACGGCGAGAACCGGGCCCGCATAGAACGTTCGACGCTAACGACTCGGCCACAAAGTCGGCGCCATCCGGTCCACCCAACGGAATCAAACGGCCAAAGAAAAAAACTAACGTGGACAAAGCTGACCGTCGAGCTCCTCCACACGAAATCTTACTTTTAAATACAGTACACTGCATATAATAATTTTTTAAAAAAAAAGAGTGGTGATCTGACTCCGATGCGACCAAAGTGGCAAAAGTGCCGTGCCGGACGCAACCGGGAGAAGCTGTCGGTGGTGGTACAAGCCACCGGCCACCTCCGGTAGCCGTGCTGCGTATCAGAGAATTTGGCTTATCTTCGAGTGCTGACTGCTGAGAGTCCTGAGACCAATCACCATTCTGCCCAGTGCCCACGGCGAGACGCCGGCCGGCCGGCTGGCCACGGCCGCAACTGGGACAAGGCAAGCCGGCCGGTCCTTGTTCTCTCGCCCAAGGTTCCCATCAGATGCCATGCCACCTGCTCCAAAGGTGGACACTGACTTGGGTTTATGACGAAAACAAGCTATGTTTATGACGAAAACGAGCTACAAATCCATGCCCAATTAAACAAAGCGCCCAAGCCATCGTGTCTCGTTAAGGATGTACGGTCACCAGCCACCGGCAATGCTAGCTGCTCAGAGTCGATTGGATTGCGCCACGTGGGCCCTTGCAAATAGACCATTCGTATGCTTCGTGTGTCAACAAACCCCACACGATATACCGTCTGTGCTGAATTGCTGACGGTCGGTGAGAGGGCCTTTTCAGCTCTCATTATCATAGTCTGAAAACATGGCATCCATCCATCATGACCAAAGATGAGACTAGGGGGAAAAGAAAGATTGTTCAGATGCTTGGAATCATACGTGCACTGAGCAAGCACAAGCAAAATGGTGGTGGTGCCTGATGAATGGATGCACTTACAAGTTACCAGAGAAACTTCATGCCCAAAAACAGCTTTGACATGCATGTCGCAGGATACAAAGGTAGGTAACTGGGTACTGACAGACTTGGAGTCACGTTTCAGTAACGTTTGGAAGGTGAAGCTGTGCAAACGCACGGGCAGACAAGGCCACCGCACCACACATGCGCCTGTACAAATGCACCAACAGAATGTGGTTAGGAAAGCAATGTTTCGTTTACCTCCATCAGGGATGAGCACAGACGAGCTATACATATCCGTTGGGGCAGCATCATGACGGATCCAGGAGTGAGTGCAGTAGGATAGGGGGTACGAGATTCAAATGAAAGTACAAGTAACATATAGATGGAACAGCATGACGGCTAGTAATGATTCTACCCAACCTTTAGTTTCAAGTATATGTTACTTTGAGAATACATGACCAGCCAACGGGCAAGTGACCCAGTAGCAGTAGCCAGTAAACTGATGAGAACTGTCATCATATCTGCACCTACGCATGCATTTTGCGGGATACATCCCGTCATAGTTGAAACCTGAAAGATAAAGATCATCCCGTCATAGTTGAAACCTGAAAGATAAAGATCATGATCTGTATTGAAAACAACTGCAACCTGCATGCATTTAGGGACTGTTCCTAAAGCCAACATTGCTTAAACTGAAAGACGATAAACTTCACTTACATGCTGAGAAGGCTAGGAGATTTGCATTAGCAACCAGTGAATTCAACTCAGCTCAGCCTCTAGTTTACTGAACTGTCTGTCCCTCGATGGCTCCATGACAACTGTAGTCCATCCATCATTAGGTCAGATATTAATGTCACGGCTTGGTTCATTACTTTCGGCTACAAACTGTAAGCTTGTGACATAAGTTTCCTATATCCAACTTTAGAAATTAGACACCAATCTGCCTTATCATGATGTAACAAATATCTGATAAAGATCTAAAAAACAAATATTTGATAAAAAAGAACAGCACCTCTTTGTAAAGAGAACATGACCTATCTTCCAATCTCTGCAAAGGTTAAAATTTATAGTCAGCTACTCGCAAGAATATAGATGTGTCCAGACCAACAGACCCTCTCTATCTCATTGAAGCATTCCAAACATTCACAAGGATAAATCTACATCAAAGTGATAAATAAGAAAAAAAAAAAAAAAAATAAAATAAAGACTAAGGTTAGTACGATGTATCATTAGAGCAGAAGTCCAGATGATACAAGGTGTGGAGAAGATGAGCAAGGAAAGAGACAACTTAGTTCAGAAAGGTGGTTCTACGTGGGAATAAGGCAGTTCAGAGAGACATGGATAGGGAGGGAGGAAGTGAGGGAGGATATCTCAATAAAAGTTTTTGCCCTATCTTTTTAGTGAGTTATTGTGCCTGGTCACCACTCACCAGCAACTGCATTGCTAGCAATCGGGCACAATGTTCCTGTAAAAAAAACTAACATCAAAACTGGAACTGTTGTTGTAAACTGGCAAAGCCCTTGCCCTTTCTTAGTTGCACAGCTTATTTTAAGATCGTCAACAATTCTCGTTTCAATTGGAAAGCAACATTTACCTTGGCCACCTGAAGCCAATTTCCAGTGAGATGTTTAATATCCAACAGTCAAAATCTTCATTCTTTCAGTCGGGTAATAAAATAGCATGATTATAAATCCTTGCTAATATCACAACATTGAGTCCTAAATTAGGGCATCATTGCCATAGTTTGGCACATTTCCTATTCACAATTTTTGAGTATATGCTACATGCAGCAGAAAGGGAGTAGAGCATTCATCATCGACACACACTAGCACAATCCTAACTTCCAACTACATCCAAAGCTAAGGCCATACTCAACAAAGAGAGTTCAAACTTAATATGATCATCTAAATTTGATCATCCATTGTAGAAACTCCTGAGTTTGGAGGATTACATCCATACAAACATGGTTCCACCACAGCAATAGAATTGCATCTCAGACCTGCATTTTAACTGCCAATGGCAAGACCTTTTTCATTTTTGCAAAGTAGTAGTACATAAACTATGGTAACCAGCTAAGCTGTTAGCATTGCATCTCAGTAACAACATAACATTGCCACATCTCATCAGGAAGAATGAATCCCAAAACACCTCAGTACTGACAATTCATTCTGTTAAGGAAATGCGGAGAGCATTTGGACCAGATACTAGGGGTGCGTGATACACCGAAGTATAATTTCATTGCAATAAGAACACAGGTGCAAACCATCCAGAGTGTATAGCATGTTCACCATCATGCAACAATTAACAAAGATTATACAGAGTAAGTTATCCAGTGAAACAGCAACATGGATACAGTGTTCGATGTCCATCAAATTTCTGGAATCTCATCTCATGACATACATCTCAGTACAGACATCCTTATTGGACCAACACAAGCAGGAAATCAGAAAAAAATCTAGGGTTCAGGGTGATCTGACCAGCGGATCACTCAGCATCGGCGTCACCGCCGCCAGATGCAGCGGCGGCGGCTGCTAGCTCCTGCTGCTGAAGGCGCTCGAGCGCCTTCTCGTGCGCCCAGGTCTCGATTGTGAGGTCGGGCTTGGCATTGAGGCCGACGCCGAGGATGACGACGGTGAGGAAGGAGGTGACGTAGCAGGGCAGCTCCCAGTCCTCCCACTTCCGCGACTCCCCGGCGGCGGCGGCGGGCGGTTGAAGAGGTACCCCTTGGGCCGCTCCTCGTGGCCCGGCGTCGTCCACCGCCCCGCACCCTCGCCGCCACCGCGCACGCGGGACGCGGAGCGTAGACGCGCGCGCAGCATGCCTCCCGCCGCAGCCGCGGCCGTCGAGATCGCCCGCATCGATGCCGCCGGTGAGATTGGGGAATGGAGAGGAGAAGCTGTGCTGTGGGAGAGAAAGGCTGGACTGACTGGGCTGGGCTGCACTGGGAGCTTGAAGACGTGCGTGCTTCAGGGCAGCGAATTGGGCTGGAGTGGGCCGATATTAAATCGGCTGCACTGGGAGCTTGAAGAAAGGAAAAAGTCCACATTTCCTCCCCAACTATCGCGAAGTTCACTTTTACTTTCAACTCTTAAAAGCCTGGACAAATCAAATCCTTCAACTTTTCAAACCATGCATTTTACCTCCCTCGGGCGGTTTTGAAGGTGGTTTTGCTACAGTAACCGCGGGTTTGCTACATCATCTGTGGTTTTGCTACAATCACAGTGCCTTTGTCTTTTCTTTTTTTTTTAAAATTCGGTTGAATCTTTGAAAAATCATAGTAAATCATAGAAAAATCATAAAATGAAAAATTCAGTTTTGTTGGACTCCACATGAGTAGATCTACATAGTAAATATATAATATAATATGCTTTAGTATAAAGTTTTTTTTTACGAAGGTTTTGTCTTTTTCTTTTTTTTTATTTATTTGGTGAATATTTGAAAAATTATAGTAAATCACAGAAAAAATCATAAAATAGAAAATCTAATTTTGTTAGACTCCACATGAGTAGATTTACATAGTAAATATATAATATGATATGCTTTAGTACAAAAAGTTCTACACAAAGAATATATAATTAATTGAAATAATTACGTAGTCGCAACTTCTATAATTATTTTGTTGAACTAAAGTATACCATATTATATATTCACTGTGTAGATCTACTCATGTGGAGTCTAACAAAATTGGATTTTTTATTTTATGATTTTTCTATGATTTTTCAAAGATTCAACTGGAATTTTTTAAAAAAAAAAAAAAGACAAAGGCACTGGACTGTAAGAAAAACCACAGACGCTGTAGCAAAACCCGCTGATTCTTGTAGCAAAACCGCCTTCAAAACCGCCCGAGGGAGGTAAAATGCATGGTTTGAAAAGTTGAGGGAGGTGATTTGTCCCGGTTTTTTTGAGTTGAGGGAGGAAAATTGAACTTCGTGATAGTTGGGGGAGGAAATGTGGACTTTTTCCCTTGAAGAAATGAAGGAAGACGTGAGCTTTAGTAATGAATTGGGCTGGAGTGGGCCGATGTGAAATGGGTTACGATTTTATCATTTTCAGTAGATTTCAGAAGAGAAAGAAAAGTAGAATTCAGAAGAAAAATACACGGCGCTCGCATTCCTGGATTTATCCATACTCATTGGCGATTCGCATTTGGAAGTATTTTTAGACGATTTAAATCCATGCCGTTAAAGACCATGCCAAGCTAAACCCCATCTTATCATTAGAGAATTGAAATAGAGAGAGTACCGTGTGTGTAATAACTCCGGCAACGGTGGACGGTGGTCCATAGCAGCATGCATGGCTACGTTATCCCGTCAAACAGTAAACGTACTAGATGCCTTGGCTCTACCACTGACGAGAGTAAATGATGTTACAAAGAAAACAACTGTGCTGCAAGCAAGCAAAGCATGTACTCCTACCCACGGTGCCACACCGTGTTCAGTCTGATGACCGTGCCGTTGGTCCAAGACCTGCTTGGTGGAGTAGGATGGCAGCATTTTCGAATTAATGAGCTGAGCATGTGCTTAATGGCGAGCGGACAAGGGGCAGGGCAACGAGGCGGGGGAGGGCACTCAGGCAGTGGCCCGGCCCGGAAACAGGGCCTGATAACTGGGGATGAACGTGTAATGACGCACGGACACGACAAAACTCGACCCCTTGATTAAGCCGGCACGCAAATTATGCATGACTAAATATTTTACGATAAAAATGCCATTAGTGCAAACGGTATAAATATTTTGATCCATATCCGAATTCTAATTCGATCGTAATCTGAGTTCTATTCGGATATTCAGACTATGATGACACTATTTGTATTAGCTGCTAAAATTGAATCGAATATATATATAAATTTATACTCAGTACTATGCGTAGGAACATATGCATTATTTGAATCTAACGGTTTGCATCCCAAATGGAATGCTTTGCCGCCGCCAGCCCCATCTGATGTCCCAATGCACGTTACCATGTGCTGATGTCCAAAACCATAGCACGATCTCCAGACAGTACTTGGAAGCTACTAGTACTGATGGCACTGATATATAGTTGACAGTTGTCCCATCCACTATTTACAGTTAAAGGCATGCAAATTCAGCTCAGCATCTTGTCCACTCATCAGCTTCTCATACAAGCCTACACCACAATTTAGTTTAATCCTTTGCTTCATTCAGACACTTGTACAAACCCAAGCTCTTTATAAAATAAAAGTAATAAAGAAGATAAAGAAAGAAAGAAATAAAGAGGAAGGGATCGTAGTAAAGACAAAGTATTCTTCTTTTCCTCACGCATCTAACTTCCTCATCACGGACATGTGTACCACAACGATCGACGCAAGTTATCACCATCTATCCATTACCAGTTTACCACCACCCAACCTATAAGATTAACAGATTATATTAACCAAGCAGTAGTACGCACGCACGTACTTATACATGCGCCCACGCACGAACGTACTAGAAAGTTTGTTACGCGTCGTGCCATCGTGCATGCACATACGGTGGTACACCACGTCACACACTACTTGCTGTTGCTGTGTGAAGCACGGTAACAAAAGCTAGCGACCGGACGGGCCGTGGGCGGCGTCACGTGCACTTGCCGAGAGGGCCGCCGCAGAGGCAGCTGTTACTGGCGAACGACTCGGCGGCGAGGTGATCGAACGGCGGGCCGGCGGGGATGGTGCCGCAGAGCCGGTTGTGGCTGATGTCCAGGTGGCCTACGTACGCGGCGGAGGCCAGCGACCGCGGCACGCCGCCGGTGAGCCGGTTCCGCGACAGGTCCAGCAGCATGAAGTAGGACCGCGGCGTGAACGCGTCCGGGATGCCGCCGCTCAGCGCGTTCCGGCTCAGGTTCAGCAGCCCGAGCCCGCTGTTCGCCAGCAGGCTCGCCGGGACGCCGCCTGACAGCCGGTTCCCGCCGAGGTACAGCGACGTCAGCACGTTGCCGCCGCCATTCCCGGACCCGGACCCCAGACCCTCCGGGATCGCGCCCGTCAGTTGGTTCTCGGAGAGGTCGAGGTCCGCGAGCCGGGGCATCGACGCCACCGACGCCGGGATGGGGCCCGACAGCCTGTTCCGTCCCAACAGCGCGCGGCTGAGCATCCGGAGCCGCCCGAAGTCCGGCGGGACGCGACCGGTGAGCCGGTTGTTGGCGAGGTCGAGATGCTTGAGCTCGGCGAGCGACGTGAGGGAGGACGGGATGGCGCCGGAGAGCTGGTTGTCGGCAAGGTTGAGCACGGCGAGGCGCGACATCCCTCCGACGGCAGGCGGTATGGCGCCCGTGAGGCGGTTCCCGGGTAGTTCGAGGATGCGGAGGAACGGGAGCGACGTGGCGACGCATGCCGGGATGGGTCCCGAGATCTGCTTCCAGTCCGCGAGCACCAGCGTCGAGAGGCGGTCAAGGCGGCACACCGCGTCGGAGACGTACCCGGACATGACCCCCGACGCCGGCCTCCCCGCGGGCGCCATCACCGCGTCGTCGGCCTCACCGCGGAGAGAGGTCCGCGACGCGTCCCGTGGTCGGGTCGCACGCCACGCCGTACCAGCCCGCGCAGCAGTCCGTGCCCGTCCATGTTGAGAACACGCCCAGCCGCTCCTCTGATAGCGCCGCGCGGATCGATAGCAGCGCGTCGCGGTCCGCCGCCGAGCACACCGACGACGCGCCCGATGGGGAAAGCAAGGCGGCGAGCGCGACTAGGAACGCCGTGGCGGTGGCTGGAGATGCCATTGCGTGCTTTGCTTTGGGCCTTTGGCGGCAGTGGACGGCAGTGCGCTAAGTGGCGAGCTAATTCTGACAGAGGTTTAGTAGAGGCTGGCACTTGCAGAGTGTGGCATCTTGGCAAGCATTGACGGTTTTGCCCTCCTGTAAGCGCGTTCGTTACCGTTTTGAGTAGAGTGGTGGGGGCCAAGGGTGTCTGCAAGGCACGTGCATGGCAGTGTAGCTACCGCGCGGGTGCCACCGGCGGCGAGGCGCCTTTACCTCTCCTTAGCTGAGGTGCGTCAGTGTGGTGGCAGCTGAACGCAGTGCGGTTCTCTCTCATCCCGCTGAGGAAGTGAGCAGTGATGAAGAGGGGCCGGGGCAAATGATGGCACGATCTGCCCGCACCAAACTAGATTCAATGCTGGATCTCGACCGGGCAGAGGATCCGTCGCCGGAGCTGATCATGGCGTCCACGGCGCGACCCCTGGGCCGGCCGTGATGGCGACGAGGCGGCGTCTCATATTCAGGCCGGGATCGCGAGGTCGACCGTGTGCGTGAGTCCAGGACCACGTAGCCGCCCGCCTCGGCGTCCGTCGGCACACCGACCCGGACACTGCGGTCGCGTTTGCATGCACGGCACCAGGCCGGTTTTGACAGGCGCCACTGATTTTTGTTGAGCCTCGTCTGAACTGTAATCTCACTATCGTCACAACACACTTGTCGCCGGAGGTGATGATGGCGTCCACGCCCCGGCCGGTCCCCGGCCGATCGATTGATCGATCAAATCCATCATGCATGATGCATGCATGGTGACGAGGCGGCGATGGTGGTGCCCCATACATGCCACTGGGCGAGCGAGGTAGCGGCGGTGCGCACGATCGGCTGGATGATACATGCATGATGGACCGCGAAGGAAGGAGCCATGGGTCCGTCCATCGGTTCGACACACAGGCACGGCATGTGGCGTGGGTGTGGCCTTCTCGTCGCTGTGCCTGTGCATGGATAGATAGATGATGACGATGACTAGATGCTGTCATGCTGATCCTGCTGCTGCTGCTGCTGAGCGTCGCGTCGGAGGATGGCCGGCCGGCCGGTCGCGGGGCGGCACACGTAACCGCGCACATGGACGGGAGGGAACCGACGGAGGGAGCATGGTGGTGGGTCGATCTGTCAAGCCGCCAAGGCCGAGGAAAGATTAGCTCTGCGCGCCGACGAGAGCTCCTGAAGCAGTGGCGACGTGGCAGAGTCATTGCTGCGGTGGACTGGGTCAGCGTGGGGACCGGACCGGGGGCACAGCGCGCCGGCAGAATGTGTGGGCCTCACGCGCTCACGTGATCCGCGGGCCCAGAATTAAGCGTCGGCGGGCTGGGCTTGGGATGCAACGAAGGGACTACTACGTTCTCTTTTCTAAAAAAAAAAAAAAAAACTTTCAACCTCATATTTAACCACATGTCTTATTAAAAAAAAAAATTATACTATCACTTCTTTTGTTGTGCCATGCTTTATTATTAACAAAAGGTCCTTAAAAATAACTTGAATTTGACTATGTTTTTACAATTTTTTTAAAATAAAATAAGTGGTTAAACTTGAGGTTGAAAATATCAAACGAATTATAATTTAAAACCAAAAAGTAATAAAAAGTTTAGTGTAAAACACATGTTGGCCGTGTGTCACACGCACAGGGACGCGTCGATCGATCTGTATCGTCCACTTATGTAAACCATAATAAAACCTGGGGTGTGTTTAGAGCCCCAACTTTCTCCCCAAAAATTTTCTACACTCCCATCACATCAAATCATTAAATGCACTAAAAAAGTATGTCCGGAGTATAAAATGTAGAAATAAAACTAATTACACAGTTTAGATGTATATTCATGAGGCGATTCTTTTGAGTCTAATTACGCCACGATAGGATAATATTTATCACTTAACAAACGAAACGTCTTCTGATGTTTTTTCGGTTCATTCTGATACCAAATTTTGACCAGAACTGTAGAAGTTTGCCCAAAATTTTAGGATCTAAACACACGTCCTAACTCCTGACTCCTGAGTGATGGCGATGCAGCATCGGCTGATGCGATCCTGGCTCTAGGCGGTAGAGTAGATGAGATGCATGGAGGACAGCACGAGAGAGAGGGACGTACTGGACCATCCATCCTTTTGCTAAAGCTGCAAGACCACGAGCTGGGTTGGATTATTGGAGCCAGCCATTTGCTTGCTTCCTTTCATTCTTTTGCCAGCAAGTTCGCGCTCGTAGCTTTGGAACGCGTTTCTTTAGTGATGATAATGATTCTGCCACGTTTAACCATGGGGCCGCGCGCGCCCTCTTTTTTTTCATCTCTCCGTCAATCCAAGAGAGGAGAAGAAACCTAGTATCATCAATCACTGTCTGCACAATCAAGTGACCGAGTTGCATTGCATGTGCGAGACTTCCAGACGATAAGCCGGCCGGTCTGTGGATACTCTTGCTCTGACAACACTTGATCATCTCATCTGTGGATGGAATAATAAAATGACCTACAGGTTCCATTTCCACATGAGCATGGACCAACTGCGATCTTTGATGGGCTCCATCTATGACACGCGTGAGTGTAATGACATGCTGCTGCTGCTGAACCTGAACGTCTCGAGAAATGAAATGGAATTCCAGATGATTGTAAACATTCTGATTGGTTTACCAAAATCTGTACTAGTCCAGTTGCTCTGCAGCTATGTGCCACTAATTGTTTACAATAAATGTTTAGCTTGATAAAAATTACAAATCTGCAATCATGTTGTAGTAATGTTTTTTTTTTTTTTTTTTTTTGTAAATTTTGTTCTTTATGACAGAAATTGACAAGGAAAATTCAGTTACATATTGAAGGCAATGGCAGAACTTGACAATGGAACACCTCATGTTGGTTTGAGATTTCAAATCCGGATGAAGCTTGGTTGTTTTGGGTGTCATATGGGGGTCGTACAGGCTTTGATGTGAGAAAAAAAAGATACAAGAATTGTAGCAAATTTGATGGCAAGGTGACTTCATGCAGATTTGTTTGTGCCAATGAAGGCCATCGAAGGAAAGCGAACAGAGAGCATGCAAAGGAAGTGTTTCGTAGCTGAAACAAGAACAATGTGATGCAAAGCACGAATGACAATTACATTGAATCGAGTGGAAGGAAACTATGAAGTCAATGATGTTGTCCTTGAACACAATCATCTCCTTCACTTGCCTGAAACTTCGACACTTGATGGCATCACAAAGGAAAATTTCGTAACTACAGGGCTTTTGAAATCGAGACGCCGATGATTTCGGAATTAGGCCAAAAAGCTGCCCATGAGTTGGCTATCCGTCAAGTTGGAGGGCCATTTAACCTTAGTTACGCTTGTCGTGACCGCAAAAATTATTTACTGAGCAAGAGGCGAGGGAGTTAGCTTTTGGACAAAGCGGTAGCATGTTGAAATATTTTCATGACAAGATCTCTCGAAAATCCATCATTCCAATATGCTTTGCAAGTGGATTGTAATGAGCATATAACCAACATATTTTGGGCTGATGCCAAAATGACCCTTGACTACGCATATTTTGGTGATGTCGTGGCATTTGACACTACTTTTGGCACAAATAAAGAATACCGACCATTTGGTGTCTTTCTTGGGCTCAATCATTTTAGAGAAACAACTATTTTTGGTGCCGCAATTCTCTTCGATGGAACCGAAGACTCATTTACATGGCTCTTTGAGACCTTTGTAGCAGCTCACAATGGCAAGCAACCTAGAACTATTTATACGAGATCAAGATGCAGCTATGAGAAAAGCAATAAAGAATGTATTCACTAAATCATATCACGGGTTGTGCACATTTCACATAATGCGAGAATGCCCTCAAACATTTATCGCTGACGGGCCAAGAAGAAGAAGAAGAGAAAGAGGGTTAGGGTGAGAGTGACCAGAAGATGAAGAACCTAGTATTCTCTCCGATTTTAGTGCTTGTATGTTTGGCTATGAGGACAAGGAGTCATTTGAACAAGCATTTGACATTATGAGAACAAAAGTGCACAAGCAAACTTGGTTGGATAGTATCTATAAGGTGAAAGAAAAGTGGGCTGAATGTTATATGAGAGATGTTTTTAGTTTGGGAGTGAGAAGCACACAACTAAGTGAGAGTTTCAACAATGCATTGAAGAACCATTTGAAATCAGATTTTGACATCATTCGATTCTTGAGGCACTTTGAGAGGGCAGTGGAAGACAAAAAGAACGAAGGAGCTAGAATCTGAATTTGAGGCAAGGAAGAACATACCAAGAAGGCTAATGTGCACTCCTATGTTGGTGCAAGCAAGTAAGGTATACACTCCAGCTTATTTTTAAGCTTTTCAAAGTGAATATGAAAGATCTATGGCTGCATGTACAAGAGCATTAGGAGACAACAAATATGCTTTATTGCTGTTGGCGCACTCCATGGTGATCTAAGATTTGAAGAGGAGCGCATGGTAACAGTGACCCCAGAAACCGCATGACTTTGTAGCCGTGGAATGTTCAATAGGGCGTGAATATTATGTGCACATGGTCTCAAAGTTCTTGATTTAATGAATATAAAGATGTTGCCAACACATTACATCTTAAAGAGATGGACTAGAGAAGCGCCACCGGAAGTATTCAAGACAGGCAAGGAAGAAATGTGATAGAAAACCCAAAACTGGAAGCTCAACTTCGACTCAAGTTTTTGTCTCATAAATTCTACAACATGGCATATAAAGTCGCAAACTCTCCGAATGTTGCTTGTTGCTCGACAATGCTCTTGATAGCCTTTGCACACAAGTTGAGAATAAACTTAATGTATCCAAATATGCTATGAATGAAAAACCAAAGAAAATGAACAAGAAAAATGTTGACCCAAATGTGAACCAAATAGATGATTTGCTTAGTGCAGCAAAAGCTAAAGAAAAAGGAGGTCCAGTCAAAAAATTCGAAGAGAAAGTTGACTTGGTTGGATAAGTTCAAACAAGGGAAGCGCAAGCAAGCAAAAAATCTGCCAAACCAAAGAAAAAAAAGGAACAAAGGTATGTTGCAAACTTACAACCTACAAAATGTATGCTGTTGTTGTCATTCCGATCAAAACTAATTGGTTGAATTTTTTTAACGGCCTCAAAACAAAAATGATGTTGTACAATGCCAAGTTGAATTGGAAAATGATGGCAGCAACAGAGATGAAGTTCGAGTCTCAAGATTGCAAAGTCCTTGGCGATTTTCATCAGCTCAT
The DNA here is from genome assembly GCA_015847255.1 of Hyparrhenia diplandra. Taxonomy (NCBI): domain Eukaryota; kingdom Viridiplantae; phylum Streptophyta; class Magnoliopsida; order Poales; family Poaceae; genus Hyparrhenia; species Hyparrhenia diplandra. The sequence continues at coordinate 44,636 of JADLZK010004439.1, read as the reverse complement.
AAGAGCTCCAACTTATGGCGAAGAAAACCTTCAGTTCTAGTGTGTATAGGATGGTTGGATAGTATTTTGGACAGGACTAACTATAGTCTTTTGAGGCCTTACTTTTGTCTCTTCTGGCCTAACTATAGTCTTTTGTGGCCTAATTGTATATCTAAAAATGGCCTATATAATTTTAGTAGAAGCATATAGTGCTAGTTCAGTAATATCACAACTTGCTGGGGCACAAAAACCTGAAGGTGCTTTGAATGATTTTAAATATGTGCTTGCCCAAATGGCTCTGTTTGAGTGCAAATGTGTGTATTTTTGTCTTCACTGAATGAATACCTATTGTCTCTGAACATAAATCAGTAGCATCAAAATGTGCCATTTCGATTTCCAGATTTCAGTACTTCACAAGATCAATATAAGGTCTCTCAATTCACCATATATACCATTACAATCTGGCATGTTTACAGGAAGCAATTTCTGAACTAAAGCTAATTACATTAAGAATGAGCTCTTCAGAAACCATCCTGTCAGCAACTCAGCATGCCTACGCAGTCCATCTCTAGGGAAGCAAGGACCTCGGAGACGAACCAGTGCACGAGGGATTGAGCTCTTGCTGCCTCCAGCCGCTGCTCCTTGACAGTCAATGGCGATGACAAGGCGCCGGGCGCGGGCTCACTCCGTTTCCTAGGCCTCCCGGGAGCCGGAGTTCGCACGAGTCGACCGCCGCCGCGCCGCTCGAGCCCGACGAGCACGACGTGGTGTGGCTGGGGGGAGGAGGGCAGCACCAACAGCATTTAGGGAGGGCCCGCCAAGAACGGGCGCCGAGGGGCGAGGGGTGGCGTGCAGGCGCCGCGAGGGCGGTGGTGCCGAGCGCCCGTCGAGGCGGTCCGTGCCGGTGGGGGGCCGGCGCCTTGGCCGAGGATGGCGGCGGGCGGCGCGGAGGCGCGGCGCCCAAAGAGCCGCGCGAGGCGAGGAGGCTAGCGGCGTGAGCCGAAGGGCGGCGGCGGGCGCGCGCCTGGCGCATGACGCAAGGCGCCGAGAGCTCGCCCCGCGGAGGACTTAAGACGAGAGATGATTTTTTTGCCGAGAGCCGTTGGATTTGATCTGAGCGGTGGAGAGACGACCGCATGCCACGTACGCCTTGCCACGTAGTAAAGGCACCGAATCTGAGTCCAACACGGAGCCTGCAAGCTGATCCAGCCAAACCATCGAATCAGGCCCGTGCCAAACGCTTGCTGGGCCCATCCATCTGATGGGTCTACCTGCCGCACGGGCTACAATATGCCTGCCAGCAGGACTTGCACGGGCCAGGCCCATGGATCGGACTGTGATGAAATTTTTCTGGGTGGCTACGAATTCCCTTTTGGTATACCAAATCAACCCGGCAAGACGGCAACGGCAAGTAATAATATATGGTTTCCATGGCGGTGATAGTAATCCAAGGGAATTGTATATATTCTTCTGGTTCCATCTTTTTTCTGTTCTAGATCAGGAGTGCTAATATTGCAAATCGCTCACCTGTGAAGTGCTCCAAAGACATTCAGGTCATCTGCTCGAGGTACACAATTGCTAAATCATTCGCCGAGTCTTGCATCAGTTGACGTGAATCAAACATCTAACTCCAAAGTCTTCTGGCATGCATGGCTGCTGCTTGCGTTTCTTACTCTATATATATAGGTCCATAATCCATTAGATCATTCTCAGAAATTAAAGTCTCCCTTCCATCTAGTAGTATAACACGTACTGTCAGGCTTCAAAGCATTCATTCAATGGGCCGGAATGTTTCTCTTGTTCTACAACCCCCTCCTCCCTTGTTGCAGTGATTCAGACTTCAGTCAATTTCTTGTTCCCTGAATCTATTTCATTCCCACCAATGTCGGCATTATGCGAAGTTATTCTTGTATCTGTAGAATCATGTATGAAGGTGATGGGCAGGATCTGTTTCAGTGGAGCAAGTTTCCAGGTCGGAGCGACGCTGGGCGCCGACACTCCGGCGCGTCCGCCGAAGGTGCCGGGCGACTTGTACACGTCTTGCATTTGAGACTTGAGAGAGCGCAGGCTAGGTATCAGAATAAAATCGCTGCATGAGCATGATGCATGTGCTTGCAAGTCTGAACGTGCATGTGTGGATCTACGCATGCACGCCAGCGCCAGCCTAAAGGATGAAGCAACCGCGTCAAATATAGTGGCCTAATTAACGCCATTTTATATAAGTTATCAAAAAATGAAGATCAGATCATCCATTAATTAGCTGGGAACAGATCAGATCACGCCGGATAATGGCAAGTGCGCCACTCTCTCCATTTCAAATTAAATCAATTTTTAGAGTTGTCTTAAGTCAAACTATTTTAAACTTACAATTAAAAGAACTATTTTAAACTTATAACCAAATAAATTATTGAAACACAAAATTAGTATAACTACATATATTATAAAATATATTTTTATATCGTCTTACAAATTTTTTCATATAATATACTTATTAGTTGCTATAATGTTGGTTTCTTTCATATAAATGTTGTTTAAAACCTATTAAGATAGTTTAATTTTAGATGATTCTGGAAATTAGTTTATTTTGGAATGCAGTAAGTACACATGAGCGTATCCGGCTCACTAGTTTGGTCATCGGCGCCACCATACCAAACGTGCCAACTTGCATCTCTCTATATATATGCAATCACACCGTGTATATATATTATACACCTAACACATCTCTGCCTCTTCGTGTATCTCCCGCCATTATCCTTGAGAGATGAGCTAGTTAATTATTCATACGCACATGATGAACGAAGGCTGTGTCCGTCTATAAATTTGACTTCCCCTTCATCCCATGCATCCCACATCACATGCAATCCACCGGGCACAGCCGACGCACATTCAGCAATAGCATCCCACAGATCATCCCCAGTTGCCTCTCAAAGCTCTAGTAGCCATGGCGGACAGTGATAACCCTTCCTACTACCAGACCGGCCTGCTTGAAAGGTCACAGGTGCAGCACCAGGAGCATATCTTCCACTTGTACGCGCACCAGCAGCACGGCAGCAACGAGCGCACCATAATCGCGGCGCCGGCAAGGATTCCCCATCAGTTTGGCTGCATGACTGTTATGGACTGGGATATACATGCTGGTCCTGACACCCGGACAGGGCTTGTTGGATGGCTGGAGGGCTTTGGCGTCTCCGCCGCGAGATCCACCGAGCGGTGGTATTTATCTGGCAATTTAGTGTTCACTGATCAGAGGTTCGTTATATTTTTTTCTCTCCCACATATGGTTGTCCTTTCTCGTCTGCTATATTGAAATTTAATGACCCATACGTACTAATTTGCTTATGTTTCAATCGGATGCATGACCAAGTGTACATTTAGTTTCTCTAACATATTCATCTGCAGTTTGTTGCAACTTTCGTTAGGTTCAAGGGGTCCACTCTGAGTGTGCAAGGACCTATTGGACTTCCGAACGTTGGGGATGGTGGTAATTGGGCAGTTGTCGGCGGGACGGGAGAGTTTGCTTATGCACAAGGTGTTGCCACCTATAAAAGGATTAAGAAGATAAACCGTGGAACCACCATTATGGAGCTTGATTTTCGTGTTGTGTGCGTAGTTACCTCTCAAGAGCCGGTGAGTTATTTGCCCCCACCCCCTTTCCTTGTTTTCAGAACCTAAGCTTAGCTTTCCTAGGTACTTCTCCCAAGATTAAGAAAAATATACCAAAATGATTCTACCATAATGTCTATTGGGCTCTAAAATTACATACATACATGATGGAATGGCCGACCCGACAACCAGGGCGATCCAGACAACCAGGGTGACCCCAACAACCATGGCGACCCAGACAACCAGGGCGATCTAGACAACCAGGGTGACCCCGACAACGAGGGCGACCCAGATAACTGTTGGTATTTGTTAAGTGCAATAAGAATATGAAGGTTCCGCAAGCGCACTGAAATACCATTGTAGCTTTTCCCTAGGAGAGTATTCTAGAGTATCGTATCCACAGGGAAGCTTTGGCCAAAGAATCTAATAACTCACAATCATGCATCTACTAATTTAGCAAATCACTAGACTAAAGTGAGAGGGTAAATGATAAGATAGGAGTTATGGACAATTCCACACAAGAGAATTCCTATGATAAATGTATAGCTAGCAAGTTGAGAGGACAACGGAGAGATCAAGGTTCCTATGTACTTCTCTATTACTTAGGTTCTATGATAGCAATCATACTAATGCACTTTGGAGCAATGCATCCTTTCCAACTCTCGAGAAAGACCGGAAAGAAGGTAGTTGGGAGAAGGCTGCCAAAAGCTCTACGAAACACCAATCCGAACGTGGTGGACTACATCGGTCTCTGGGCATCACCCCCCCGCTACCACAACTATCCGTGGGATTGGGCGCAATCTCAGGTAACCTATAGCCTAGACACCATGTCTATACTATCGATTACTACTCTAGCTACCATGAATAACTAGAGCCCTCAATATGAGCGAAGATCCCATGCAATAGCATAACAACTATACTAACCAAATATATGAAAGTCATGGAAGTAAATAGAGAAGATAAATATATGAATCATAAGTCTTACAAAGAAAGGATACAAGACATACCAAACTCGTAGACATCTCCCGTAACTGAGGCGCAGCTCCACTCTCCCTAACTCTCTAGTTGCTAATCTATTACATTGAAGAGTCTAGCCCTAATTCTCTAGTGGAGAGGTTGTCCTCACATTGGGACACCTCAATGACCAACAGGTCAAGAGATAATGAATGGAATGAATTAGGGTTTCACCCAGGGGTAAGGGGGTCTGTTTATATAGCCCTTGGCTTGGCGATGAACGATGGCCCTTGGATCAAACCGACCTTGAGCAACGGCGTAGATACAACCTCAATGTCGGTTTATAACCGACCTCCGCAGCGGGCTGGATTTGGGCTCGAGGACTCCGGCGACCGCCAGGCCTATTCCCCGGGCGACCGCCAGACTCGCCCCCGATGGGCTTACGCCGGAGGCCTGCCTTCTGGTGTCTTCTAGAATGTTTTAGTTCGGGTTTTGGGTTGAGTTGCTTCACGGTCAAGTCTTCTTATCGTATGGGATGCAAACTCTTCGGGCTTTTCACTGCTCTTAACTGCTTTTATCTGTTAAGTCCCTATAAAGATATAAATCACCAAAGCTCATGGAACTATGTTAGTCAAGCCCCTAGTCTATGTGATTATTCATTTTATGCCCTTATTTCATGTTTAGTTGACTAATAATATTATGCTATAACAGGTGTCAACAATAACCAAGGCGATCCAGACAACCAAGGCCTACCCTGACAACCAGGACGATTCAAACAACCAAGGTGACCCAGACAACAAAGGCAATCCAAACAACCAAGGCGACCCAAATAACTAGGGCGATCCGGACAACCGGGGTGACCCCGACAAACGAGGGCGACCCGGATAACCAGGGGTGATCTAGACAACCATGGCGACCCCAACAACCATGACGATTCGTGACAACCAAGGTGACCCTGACAACCAAGGCGATCCGGACAACCAGGGCGACCCGGACAACCAGGGGCGATCCGCACAACCAGGGCAACCCGCATGCGACCCCAACAACAAGAGCAACTAGAAGTGAAGAGGGATCAAATTAGTGCAAGCAAGTGCTTCTTGTGTAACAATAAATAGGACCTTTACTTCATGTCTTCGGCTTTTGCATGTCCTCATCGATTCACACTACACCATGTGACCTTCGAAATAAAGTTTCAAGTGTTTGTGTTAATCTCCTTGTACTACTACACGTATTTTGTATGAAACAAAGTTTCAAGTGTCTAGATCAAGATAAGAATTATCAACCTTGAGTACAAAGAAGGCTACAAAGATGGGTTTTAGGGGTGGGATGAACTTCTTGAGGTATAATATCATTACGATTCTAGCAAAATATCTCTTGAGCCCTAATATCACATACATATAAGAAGGACAAGATGATCAAGACCAAGAGGGGCAAGATGACCAAGACCAAAAGGGCCCGGATGACCAAGACCAAGAGATCAAGAGGGCTAGGATGACCAAGACCAAGAGGGTTAGGATGACAAAGATCAGGAGGGCCAACAGGGACAAAATAGCCAGGAGGACCAAGAGGGACAAGAAGAACATGAGGATCAGGAGGGAGAAGAGGTAGTATATGGACAAGAGAGGGAATGAATGGCCAAGGAGGCTCGAAATAGTGCAAGCAAGTGTTTCTTGTAGAAGATTTATTTTTTACTAATTCCATTTTCTATTTAATTGTTGTTGCATTTTTTTTCTTTTAATTTGTATTCTTTGCTATATATTTATTACCATTTTTCCTTGTCTACATGATCTTGTGGATTGACGTATTTTGTTTCTAAGATATAATAAAACTATTTGCACAATATTTATGATGTGTAGTCAGAATTATGGTTATATTATATTTATTATCTATAACCCCTGTAAAGGGAACCCCCACTAGGGGAGTTCTCTCGACATGCAGGGGTGCCACATCGCGAGCCACGCCATCTCTAATCTCGCTCCCGCTCACCGCCGCCTTTCGTCTGCTCGGCCGCCGCTATCGCCCCGCTTCTTCCCCTTCCCCCCGCCCGGCCTTCCCGCACAATTCCATCATAAGATCGACTCCAACAGAGCCGCGCAAAGGGCGACGCAAACGTAAAAAGTCGCACATACGTGTTTTTGCATTACGAAAAACCGCCTCCAACGACCACGCAATCACGGCGCCCATTTTGCCAACCACGCCGACGAGTTGCCAAATAAAGGTTTTCTCTCCCCGCCGACGCGATCTCTCGCGGCCGCCGCTTCCCGCCGATGCGGTTCGGTGCCGGCCATCGCCGGCCGGAGGTGGGTGACAGAGCTCGCCGCGACGCCAGACTACGCACGGCGGTCATGGCGGGTGGTGGCGTGGGCGCCGCGGGCGCCGGCCCCGGCGCGAGGGTATGGCGCCGCGGCGCGGGCTCCGCCGGCCGGGCGAAGTCCGACAATGGGCGGCGTTCCCGGGCGGTGGAACGAAGCGCAGGAGTGCGCGGCGGCGGCGCGCGCCCCCGGGCGGGGAGGGTGACGCTACGCCGCCGGGAGCACTTTCGCCACGATACGCATGCGCGCTAGCCGCGGCACGCCCTCGCGCCTTGGGCGGGTCCGAGCATCGCCGCATGGGAGAGCCCCCGCCATGGCCGCCGACATGAGATCTCGGGCGTCGCCGAAGGAGGTAGCTTGGGGCGCCGACGACGGAGGCCTCGCGCGGCGCGCGGAGAGGCCCGGGGCGAGTAGCCGCCGCGACCGGGAGCTAGCGGGCGCAAATGAGGAGAGAGCTGCGACGGCGAACGCCGACGCGGGCGAGGAGCGGGTGCGGGCACCCGAGAGCGGCTTTGGCGCCGCCAGCACGGGCGAGGAGCAACCACCCGGACGACGACGACGACAGAGGAGGGAGGCGAGGCGGCCGGGTCGCTCCATGCCCGCGACCATTCGCCATCGCCGATCGATCTCGCGCGCCGGCGCGCTCACCGGGCGCTGAGGCCGGGGCGAGGCTCACCGCGGAGCTCGATGACCCGCTCCGCCGCCACGCGCCGCGCGCCGGCGCGCCATCGCGCGCGTCCCCACCCGCGCGACGCCAGAAGCCCGCCGTTTCGCTGATCTCGCCGCCAAGGCTGGTCCGGTGATGCGCGAGCCTCGCCGTTGCAGGAGGCGCGAAGCGGGCGGGCGGTGCGCTCCGCCCGAAGCGCCGCTGCCGCGCGGACGGGCCGCCACGCTGAAGCGATCGCCGGGCGCTGCCCGCCACGAAGCGCCGCCGCGCGAGGAGCCGCCGCTGCTGTAACCATGCGCGCTGCGAAGCCTCGTAGCGCCGTTGACTTGCATGTGCGCGACGCCGCCCGCCCATCGACGAGATGCGCCAACGGAGCGAAGCTCTTGCAACGCCAGGCGCTGAGATGGACGCCGTTGTCGCCGCGGGCCGCTTCACAACAAGCAGCCGCCGCCACTCCTCCGATTTGGCATAGCAAAGCCTCCTAGTTCGATTCAAAGACAAGAAGAAATGCCTTTCTCTTGATTCGAGAGGTCGAGAGTAGAGCAAAGAACTACAAGCCATGGGAGACAGGAGGAATCCAAGACACACAGAGAGAGAAGGATATGTTTTTGGATAGGCCGTTGGAGAACACAAGTTTTGGGTGGCCATCCTTTTATCGCGCATGATCTAAAAACTATCAAATGGGTCTCGGGTTGGGGGTTCTCTGTTGGAGATAGCCTAAAACAGCATCGGGTACCCACCGGGCCCCTCGCGTAGCATCGACGCTCCCCGCCCGCGCGTCCTCTCGCGTCCGCCTCTACGCCGCCGTCGCCCATCCGGACCCGACTGCGCTGCCGCCGGAAGGCCCTACAGCCTTCCTCCACAACTCCATCCACATGGCCTCCTCCTCCCGTGGCGGTGGCAACACATACTGCTGCCGTCGAGGAAGTGGAGGACACGGGTGAGTCTCTTTCTCAGGCGGAGGGGGATCTCTGGGAGGAGCAGCGGTGGTGCTAGATCTGCTGCTCGCGGCCGTGTGGTGCTCTGCACGAGGCTGCTGGAGCTGGTGGCAGGCGGGGAAGGAGGAGGATGCCACGGCGGCGCTTGGAGATGGAGATCAGCTGCCCCACGGATGTCCGCCATGTCGCCTGGTCACCTTTGACTGCTTTCATAGATTCCTCCACCTCCTGTCAAGTTCAACCATGAGATGCCTGTTGTCTGCCCAACACTAGCGCCAGCGTTTCAGTGTCTCTACTGAATCGATGTAATGCAGATGTGATGGTAAGGGAAATTTAATCTCTCCTCAGTACGTCTCAGACATCGTCGATAATGAGGTGGTTTCCTACTTGCTTCCCTTTTCGATTAAGCCTGTTTACTTGTTTCTTTACTTTTTAGTTTGTTTGATAATTGTAGTTCCTAATTGATCCAACAACACGTTTCAGTTTGGTGGTAGACTGAAATTAACCGAATGACATCCAATACCAACATCTTTCTTCTTCATTTTTATCTTCTGACGCTCACTGTGGAGGCATGTCCTGCAACGTGCAGGACCAATAGGCTGAGTTCAGTTCAAAACTGTTGCAATACATTCCTTTTTTTTTTTTGGTTCAAACTAATGTTTCAAAACTGAAACTACGGCTCACCTGTCGTGGCGAAAGGATGGCTCACCTGTCATGGATAAAGAATAGCTCGACATTTTCTAAGCAGTGAAGATATTGAGCACAGGAATAATTGCAAGGTAACTACTAAGAACAACTTTTTTTTTTGTATGAAGTGGTTCAGTTTGTCACTTCATCGCAATTGCAATACAAGAATATAAAACAAATGAAATTTGCTGGCCAAATTCTTGATTTCTCAGGACAATGGCTACTTATATGTTGCTCTTTCCTGGACTTTACTGTGTACATCCGTTGTTGTTGCCCTGCACATTTTGCTGCTTCAACATGACCTGATGAAGGTACACTGCAACATATTGTGCTTCAGCAATAGCATGCATCTGAATGTTTTTATTATATTCCCAAAAAAGATATGTGCTTTATGGAGAAGAAGATTGTAAGATGTGATTTGCCATACAAGCATTACAGCAGTTAATGATACAGGATTTTGTAGCCCAATGAGTAAAAACACACAAAATTATTGCTGGTACAAGGAACATATATTTTTTTTACCTAAGGATAATTGATTGGTTAAACCATAATTTATTTTTTTTACCTTTGCATTAACAGGTCTGTAGACTCTAGCTTAATTCGGTGATGGCCATGACTTATTTTGGGTTCCCGTTTTCAGGAGAAGCTTGCAGACGCAAAGGTGAATGGGGAGCTGAGAGAGCTGCTGCTGTTACTGAAGGTACATCCCTACATTCAGTCAATCTTCACAATTTGCACCTCACCAAAGTGGGGTATCTTTCTGGTAACAAGTGGCATGATGAAGTATTGATCTGAAACTCTGGATCTGTTTTCCAGGATAAATATGGTACTTTGCTTGAGAAGAATGAGAAACTGGAGGGCCAGATGGTTGCTCTGTCCACTTCTTTCCAGTCCATGAAGGTATACTCACTATTTATTTAATGCAATTGAGCTGCATAGATATTTCCCTCGCGTCACCGGGCGCCGCCGCACCACCCCATCCCCACCACTGCGAACTCCACTGCCGCCGCCGATTCCGTGCCGCCGGCGAGGGGGAGGGATGCGGCTCCTGCTCCCGCTGGGGTTGGTGACTCTTCGGTAGTGGGGAAGCGTGTGGCTGGTGAGACCTCGAGGAGATGCGATGGCGACAATCCCTCCGTTGACTCCATGGCTGAGGAGAAGCCAGGGGCAGGGGACGCCTCTATCCGCGCCCAAATCGAGGAGGGATTCAGCGACCATGGAGGCGCTTGGGGGAGCTACGATGAGACCACTCCGCAAGGGATCCCTCGGTGGAATAGTACAGAGGCAAAAGCGACCTCCATCCATCGACAGGAGGCATGGCGATCTCCGAATCAAGGTGATGCCTCTACAGCCCATCCCCTACACCCAACGATCCATGAGCTCCATGGCCCGGCCCAGGAACTTCGGCCTCGATCGCTCCCACCCTTCCCGGTCGCTGCTGCCACCTCCGGTGCCGCTCTCGCGAAGCCCCCCCGCTGCCGACCGCCCGCCGTGCCTCCACCAACTCCGCCTGCCGGTCGCCTCTGCCGCCTCCGCAGCCGCTCTCTCCATGCGAGGCCGCGCTGCCGAGCGCTTGATGTTTCTGCTTAGTTGGTGTTGTACTGCACATGGCATTGGTATAGGAATCGGATGTTGTACCTGTGTGTGCTTATGCGTTTCTAGATTTGAATAGATTGGCGAAACACACATGCTATCCTTTTTAAATTTATTTATCTAGCATTTGCTTCGTTTTGATAGTATGATCTGACAAATCTGTGCAATGGTTGCCTAGGTACACGATGGACCTCACCGGGCATAGGCCTGCAACACGATGCTGGTGTCTGCGAAGGGATTTCGTTTTTCGTTTGTTTCTGGATTCAACAGCTGCCATCACTCTGTCAGGTTGTTTGGCCGGGACTGCACGAGGTGAAGCGCCTATAGCATTGGAGGAGCATGAGGAAGAAGACAGAGCTGTGGTGACAATGATTTGGTGAGAATTTATCCCTTCTTTGGCTAATAATCTGACAGGGCTGCGGTGAGAATGATATGGTCAGGAAAAAAAAGTACACCAAAAATGTGACTGAAACTCCATTTTTCTCCTTCCTTCTTCTTTTGATTTCGCATGCACACTCAAGCAACTTCCTTACCTAGGATTGCAGAACTGCACATGCTAACCATCTTTGATTAAAGACTCACAGTGAGATATTGCATGGTTTGGGACATCCACTGCTCCAAAGTAGGGTAGACAAAACTGGATTCTGCAGTTCAGTTTCACATAGACTGAAACTGTATTATTTGTCCCCAATTTGCAGCCGAACCGTGCATCCAAAGGCAGAGTTTCCTTGCCTGATACAATGCTACAAAGGCATTTCCATTTAGACTTTTGCAATATTCATTTCAATTACGATAAAGGCATTACGCTTTGTTATTTTGCAATTTTCAATTCAGAACGACTTTTGTTTTATACTTCTGTAGGTTGCAGATTGTGAACTGCCCATGGTTTCCTTAAGCAAACCAAAGCACCCTCTGCTGTTTGGTTGGTTGAAGTACATTTTTTATTAGATATGCAAATCATCCTGCAGTGGCCTTCCAAAAAATGATTCTGAAACACCAATAGGGGCAAAGTGATCTATTTATTTTTTGGTGTTTTTTACTTCTGTAGGTTGCAGATTGGGGACAAAGCTGCCCATGGTTTTCTTGAGCAAACCAAAGAACCCTCTGCTCTTTGGTTGGCTGGTTGAAGTACGTCTTCAATTAGATAGTTGTTTTGTGGTCCGTTGAAACATGCATCATTGAGGGAGACTTTAGTGCATGAAGTATAAGAAATAAGGAGCTGTCCCCCTTTCTTTGTTAGTTTATTTACAGAAGCGTGTGAAAGAATCGCATTCTATATCCATGGATATATGTAGTAGATATGCATTACATATGCAAACATGGTTAACCTTTTTCATATTTTCTACAGAAATAAAACAGGGGTTTGTATCTGAAATCATGTTACAGAGGTAATTATTATGAATTCTCTTAATGAATCGTTGTCGCAGTCTTCAACTCCTGAAGGCAGAGGCAACTCGACAACCTGCAAATGCACCTTTTGTTTTTCTCCGACTGCAGGTCAGGCAACTCGACAACCTGCAAATGCACCTTTTATTTTTCTCCAACTGCAGGTCATCGTTGACATGCCCGGTGGTGGCGTTGACTACAACTTCCAGTGCATGGGCGTGCCATCGGTGATGACAAATGTCTTCAGATGCACCAATATGGTTTGTTTATTTATCAACCTAATTAGCAAGGTCAGTAATGTCTCTTCTCTATCTGAAATTATGTTGTAGAGGTAAGGATTATGAATTTCTCTCAATGAATCATCGTCACAGTCTTATCTGAGTTTCTGAAGGTAGGGACAATTCAACAACCTGCAAATGCACCTTTTGTTTTTGTTCAACTGCAGGTGATCATTGAGATGCCTGGTGGCGCCGTTGACTACAACTTCGAAAGTGCATGGGCATGCCATCGGTGATGAGTAACGCCTTCAGATGCAGCAAGATGGTTTGTTTTGGTTCTCAACCTGTGAACCTATGGCCAGCTTAAGAATCTCAAGTAGTTATTAACAAATGCAACGAAATTGGTGTCCGCGAGGGAAATGGCAAGATGATCCTGCTGGGGCTGAGAAGGCACAACAATCAGGTGTGCCTGCTGTCGCTTGAGGTGCTATCACGCAGGTGGTTGATGGGGTAGATCAACATCCCCATCCTCGCCAAGGAATGCATGGACAAGAAGCTGCAGCTGAAAACACTGTTAACGCACGAGCTTGGGCTGCAGGAGATCAGGTAGAAGGAAAGATGATCGAGCTGGGGCTGGGAAGGGGCAGCGATCTAGTGTGCCTGCCGACACTCAAAAAGAAAGCCAACATATGATCAAATCCAAATTATAAATTGCTGAGTCTGCAATAGGTTCTAGAGTAGGTAATATGTATGACAAACTTGCAGACTTCTTAGTGATTGATGTTGTGTTCCAATTAAGTACTCATTCCTTCTATTCTGTTAGAATTAGCAGCTTCATGCACCAGTCTTAATATGACAGCTTATATGTGATATCTTGACTTCACCCGTCCAACATGTCTAAATATTCCTATTGGATATATGTTCAGCTTGAGTTTAAACATAAGATTAAATAATCTTTATGCCATTGAGTATATAATACTTTTAAATTCTTTAATTTTCTATGAGGAATAGCTACTTGTAATAATTTTAAAATACCCCACCGACCCACAACGTAACGCTGGGTATCCTCCTAGTTCATGAGATGCATGATGTATTCTTAATTGTTTACACATTATCCTTTAGTTGTTTCCTGATGCATTCTAGATTTTCCTCGAGAGTATATTCATGTTTTATACATGGCGTTTTTTTTGTAATGTTCATATAGTACCCATGAGGTGTCCTATGATGCATTTTAGGTTATTCGTATTGTATCCTTGGATGTTCAAGGGTATATTTCATTAGTTCACATAGTATCCATGATATATTCTCTTTGTTATACTACTGGACGTACATGAATATTGTGGAATATCAATAACATGAACCTAGATTTTTATTGGGACATTGGTGTTCTTGCTTCTATTAAATAGAAATTTAAACTTATTATATATATTTTTTAAGATTGATGGTTAAAGATTTATAAATGTTTGGCTTAGGACAAAGCTAATACAACAGGTGACTATTGATCATGTATGAGGTGTAAATGATATGGATATTTTTGACTGACTATTGAAATTTTTTTTTGTTGGATAGTTATTTGAATTTTGATTATATTTTTTTGAATATCTGTAATTTTCCTTAGGGAATTAAATAAAAATATAGATTTTCCTTAGTCAATTTTATGAGGGTCAAGCGGCAGCCAAAAGGTCAAAAGATCAAGAAATCCGGCCGAAAAGACGGCGATTCACGGAAGAAACGAGCGCCGGACGCTGACTGGCGGCGAGGCGCGTCCGGGCGGCTGAAAGCGCCGGACGGCCCGGGCGGTACCTCGGGCGCGCAGCCTTCTGGATCGCCCGGGCGCGGCGTCCGGCGCCCCCGGGCCCGGCGTGTCGGCGGGGCCCCTCCCCCGCAGGGGCTCTGCCGGCTAGCGTCCCCGGCCCCGACGCGTCCGGCGCCCCCCCTGGCGTCCGGCGCATGCCTCGGCAGAGCATGGTTTCGGTTCGTGTCCGAACCGATCTCTTTCCCAATTGGTTTTTGGGAAGTTTTGGTGTTTGGAAACGCATCTAAGGCGGTTCCTAAGGGGATAAGACCACCCCCCTCTATATAATGAGAGGTTCATGGCCGATTTGATCCCATCTACATCCAATCGTCACAATACGACAACCAAACCCTAATTATCTTCTCTTAACCCCTCTACTTTCTGTCCGGCGGCGTTCTCCACGAATTTTGTCGGCGTTCTAGGTGGCCTTGCCGATCCTAGGACACCCCTCACGTGCGTCCTCCCGACGGGTCTTCCTGGAGGTGCGTTCGGAGGTTATCCCGGCCAAAACCGAGCTCTATATCGGCCCTAACGATCTCTTGATCGTTCGTGGCTGATCACGCTGCGGTTCTTGCCGTTTTTAGGTTGTGTGCAACCTTCGTGGGCGTCCAAGGCCCTCCCGGTGTGCTTGGCGTGGAACCCTAGTTCTCCGTCAACAGCTACCAAAAGCTCTACGAACATCAACCCTAACGTGGTGGATTACAAAAAGGCCTGACAGGGCTGTGACCCCTGGGGCTACCACAACTAGAGGGTTGAGCGCAACCTCAGGTAACCTATAGTCTAAACACCATGTCTATACTATAGATTACTACTCTAGCTACCGTGAATAACTAGAGCACTCAATACGAGCAAAGATCCCATGCAATGGCATAAATACTATACTAAACATATATGAAAGGCATAAAAGTAAATAGAGAAGATAAATATATTAAAGCATAAGTCTTGTAAAGTAAAGATATAAAGACATACCAAACTCTGAAGACTCCTCCAGAACCGGAGCACAGCTCCACTCTCCCTAACTCTCAACTAGATCTAATCTACTATATTGGAAAGTCTAGCCCTAGATCTCTACATTGAAAAGAGAGAATTCCTCACATTGGGACCCCTCTCTAATCAATGAGATGAGATGAATAATGAATTACATAATGAATTAGGGTTTCAGGAGGGTGGTCTGCCTCTTTATTTATAGTCCTGAGGGATGAATCGTAGCCGTTGGATCAAACCAACCTTAAACCGAC
Source organism: Hyparrhenia diplandra (assembly GCA_015847255.1). NCBI lineage: Eukaryota > Viridiplantae > Streptophyta > Magnoliopsida > Poales > Poaceae > Hyparrhenia > Hyparrhenia diplandra. The sequence goes on along the minus strand of JADLZK010004439.1, from coordinate 29,266 downwards.
TTAAATCAACAGTTAGATATGATTCTCACGATCCCATAGGTCGGTGGAGGAAGCTTCCGTAAGCCGGACACGTGGTGCCACCGGGGACGGCCGGCGGCCATGGGGCCACGGCCGGCCGGCCGGCGCCACATTCGACATGTGGGCCCCATCTTGTTCGTGGTGTCTTCTTTTGTCCTTTAGGTCCCCTCGGAATTTATACTAAATGGTTGTGATTCGTATCTTTTAATTCGGACTCCAAATGTGGCAAATGATATGTCTGTTTTTGATCGCCTCGACGAGCTCTTCGCAATGGTGCACTCTAATTCATCCTTTAAGATACTTTTATTTAGTGAAAACTTACCTAACCTGCAAAACAAGTGAGAACATCAAAACTCGTGGAATCTGCTAGAATCAAACCCTACAACTAGTGTTTGTGTTCCTTTTTATATCATTTTATGTAATAGTTGATGGTTATATTTGGAGTATAAGGACCATCAACAAGCTCCTCCACGCTTACCTTTTGCTAGTCCCTTAGCAAAACTATTAATTAATAACAAACTTAGATCAGGAGTTGCTACAATGCTTTCATTCTTAAAAGAGTACACATGCTTTTAAACAAAAACTCTACTCCGGATTAGATAACAGTCATTCTGACTTCAAACTCACCCATATTACCTTAAACCATGGGGCTTTTTAACTTTCACTTAGGTCTTGAGTAATTGAAAGACAGAACAATCAAGTCAAGCACTATGTCTCAAGTCTTCGATCAACCAATATTCTAGAGTTTTTATAGGTTTTCAAAATAAAACTCAGAGCTTTGTATTGAATGGCACTCTCAATCTTCAATATGTGGTATTTATGGATCCTTACTAGGCAATAATAGCGTTATACCTTCGCTCTTAAATATGTAATATTTTTGTGGAACAAGGCAGCATATATTTTTTTTGAGCAAGGACCGTGGGGCAAAGCCCCCTGGCAACGAAATATATTAAAAGAGCCAAGTGTTAAACAGAAGACTTATAGCAGGCCTAACCAAATGTTAGAAAAAAAAAAGGAGAAGAAAAAGACTGGAACCAACTCTAAACTCTAACATGCTAACTAGAACTACAAAGCAAGCAAAGAACACCAACCGAGAGTACGTAAAAAGGGAAAAGACAGGAGGTTACAAGGCATTAAGCCAAAGAGTGATGGAGTGATGGAGACTTGGTTTAATCCCCGACGAAATGAGCAACAACTTCATCCTTGAAAACAGCTTTCCACCTTGCAATACTAGGTGCCTTTCTATTAAAAATATAATCATTTCTCTCATTCCGAGGCATCGTGCAGCTATCATGAAAATCTCCATGAAGAAGGGCTGTGGGAAATGAAGTTTAGCATGGTATAGCTTGTGGTGAATAGAAACATCCTCACTCCAAGTGATTCCAAGAGCAAACCATCTGCAAACCGCTGAAGGGCACTCGAAGAAGAGATGTTTTGAAGTTTCTTCGATGTTCTTGTGGCACAGGGCACAGTTATAGCCTTCCTCAAGAAATTTATTCCTCCTTCTAAGCATATTTCTAGTGTCGAGATGGTCATTGAGCAGCCAGCCAAAGTGAAAAGTTTAATTTTTGGAACACATTTAGACTTCCAAACCCAGAGAACCGAGGCATGAGGTCGCGATTTAATCTGAAATGATGTTGATAGAATCTGCTAGAGGAGTATCTCCTCGATGGCCCCATATGAAAGTCCACTTATCATTCTCCTCACTGTCCATAGCAGGCAAAGCAGCCAAAACAGCTTGCAGTGTAAGAAATTCATTATAGGCAGCCCTAGACATGGGGATTTTAAAGCAATTAAGCAGAGAGGAAGCATTCCTTAGATTCCACAAAGAAATTTTGGGATCTTTAGCAAAAGAGAACAAAGCAGGATACACAGAAGAGTGAATTTGTCCATTGATGATATCATCCCAGAAACTTATAGTATCCCCTCTGTTGGGACTGCAGATGGCCACCCCTCTATAGTGAACATTTAATCTGAGAATATCCTTTCACCAGAAAGAGCCTCTTTCCCTGACCATATGTGGAACACAGTCCTGATAATACTTATGCCAAATAAGATTAACCCGTTGCACATTCTCTTTCCTATAGAATTTGTCAAGTTGTTTAAGGAGTAAAGCATCATTCTGCAAACTCAGATTAATAACCCCCTGGCCACCCTTATTTTTAGGAGATCTAGCTAAATCCCAGGCAGCAAGGTTGTAGCCTTTTTTCTCACATCACTTCCCCTCCAAAGACAATTCTTCCTATGCTTGTCAATGATTTCAATGACAAAGGACAAAAACTTTGAGGGAACTCATATAATAGGTAGGGAGAGAAGAAATGGCAGAGTTAACCAATTGCAGCCTACCAAAGAAGAGAAAAGAAATTGAGAAGTGGCGGATACATTCTTCTCTCAATTCTACAGATCAAAGGGGCATAATCTTTAACTTGAGGTTTTGTGAGGCCCATTGGCAAACCAAGATAGGTATCTGCCAATGGAGCAGCCAAATGCATTGGCCAGGGAAGTAGTCTTATCGTGACTGATATTAATGGGAAGCAAATAGGACTTCTGATAGTTAACCTTGAGACCACTTGAAAGAGTAATTTTCTATAGAATCTCCTTTAAAAGGATCAACAAATTTTCAGAACCTTGCATGATAATCAACAAAGATCATCAAAGATATTGTATAACAGGAAAAGAGCTGTCCAAACTTTGAGGGAAAGGGGGGAGAAGATTTCCCTTTAAGTATTCATCATTCAGCACACTCTGGAGCAGAACAGCAGCAATAGCAAATAGAAGTGGGGAAAGAGGATCACCCTACCTAACCCCTCTCTTGCACTTGAACTCCTTACCAGCAGTGCCATTAAGAAGCACAAAAGAGGTGGCTAAAGAGAGAATGTCAGCAATCCATCTATTCCATTTTAGAGGAAATCCTTTAGCCTGCAACATTTCCATGATGACAGCATGTTCCATAAGATCAAAAGCCTTCTCAAAGTCTAATTTTAGAATCACAATCTCTCTTTTGGACTGATGACATTGATGGAGGTATTCAAAGGCCCAACCAAGGCAATCTTGAATAGTTTTACCTTTGACAAACCCATATTGATTCTCATGAATGACTTGTAAGGCCTTTTTCTGGAGTCTGTTGGCAAGAATTTTAGTAATAATCTTGAAGGAAGAATTCAGCTGGGCAATTGGCCTAAAATCATTAACAGACTCAGGGTTGTCTTTCTTGGGGACAAGTGTGATGTAAGAGCTGTTGATACTTTTGAGGTCAACACGATGCCAATAGAAATCATGATAAAGACAATAAATATCCTGCCTGATAATGTGCCAAGCTTTTTTGAAGAACAAACTGTTGAATCCATCAGGCCTAGGGGCTTTATCATGAGGAAGATTGAGGATGATATCATCTATTTCTTGGTTCGAGAAAGGCAGACAGAGGGAGTCAAGGTCAGAGTGGGGCTGGATGAAGCTGCTGAGGTCAAACTGCATAACTGTATCAACAGACTCAGCAAACCTTCTTTTGAATTTTTGATAGAAAAGAGCACTCTTCTCTCCATGATCAGAGACCATTCTGCCAGAATGGTCCATGATTTGACTGATGACATTTCTCCTATATCTCTCAGTAGCCAAGGCATGGAAAAATTTGGTATTTTCATCACCAAACTACATAATTCTCTTAGTGTATCTCTGCCTCCAATAAGCATTCTGCATAGCAAGGAGAGTGATGATGTGCCTCTTAATAATTTTCCTGAAGCACAGTTCATGAGGATGGAGGGCTCTGAGCTCCTCAAGTTTGTCAAAGAAGGCCACAGTCAAATTGCAGTTAGCAATCAACTTAGAGAGATTGGAAAAGTTTTTTGCCCATCCTTTGAGAACCTTCCTAAGGAGTTTGAATTTGGCATTCACAGCATGAGCACTGTTAGAGGACCTGATAGGGGTTAAACGTACATTGGAGATCTGGTCGAGGCAGCCAGGGTGATTGAACCAAAAGTTTTCAAATCTGAAAATATTGGCCTTTGGGATTCCGGTGCCAATCTATATCTTGCAGGGGAGGTGGTCAGAGGTGATTCTGGCCAAGGGGAGAGCCACTGTGAGGGGGTATTGAGTGGTCCAAGCAACAGAGGTGAAGAACCAAATCAATTTGTTCCAAAAGAGGAGCATCTTGCATATTGCTCCGTGAAACTTCGCCTTTGATAGGGAGCTCAATCGCACCCAGGTGACTAATGATATTATTGAAGATAATAGTGTCATTAAAATTACCCCCAGGCTTATTTCTATTCTCAGCACTTCTGTAGAAATTGAAATCCCCCATGATCATCCACAAATCATCATCACCAATATCTAATCCAAAGAGCCAGTTGACAAAGGAGTCTCTGGCAGGTTGTCTACAAGGACCATAGACCACAACAAGTGTCCAAGAGTCAAGATAGTGGGTTGAGGTGACATTGAGTCTAATAGCAAACTGATGCTTTTCAATGGTGGAAGCAGAGAAATAACTAGAAGCCCAACAAACTAAAATACCACCAGAAGCTCCCTCAGAAGGACAGAAATCAAACTTATCAAATTTCTTTGGGGCAAAGCTTCTAATGAATTTCAGATCAAGGTCATTTCTCTTGGTTTCTTGCAGGCAAAACATATTTGCATTACTGTAACACCCCAAATTTTGCCTCTTTTGAAAATAGAATAAAATGATTTGTTTATGTATTTTTGTGCTCATAAACTATAGGAAAATAAATATTTTTATGAAATTAAAATTTATCATAAGGTTAGATACGTGCTTGATGCATTCATGCCACTGCATATTATTTTTGAGGTGACTGGATTTGACTGAGTTTACAAAAGTTTTCAAATCCCTTGTGAAATTTTATTTGAATTTGAGTTTGAAATAAAAGAAAAGACATTTTATTTATTTTCTTTCTCTCTTCCTGGCATTTTGGCCCGCAGGCCCACACTGGCCTTTCCCCTTCGCTCTACCGCCAGGTCCAAGGCCACCCCTCTTCTCTGGCCGTGATTTCCTTTTCCTTGACCTGCACGTCGAGGCTGCCTATAAAAGTCAAGCTGCCGCTGCGCCGTACCTTTTCCTAACCCTATCGCGAGCGTCGCTTTTCCATCGAGCAGCAGCCGCGAGCCCTAAATCCGCCGTCGCCGAGAAGCACCTGCAGCCGCCGCAACTGTGCCCGCCGTCTGCTGCCTTGCCGCTGTATGCAAACCATCGACGAGCTATGCACCCTGTTCTTCCAGGCTATCTACACGTACACCACCATCCAAGCCGTAAGCACCATCTTTTCCAAATCAAACACCTAGCGATCCAGCACGCAAGTTATTTATTTGCACACCGTGAAGCAGTAGATGCAAGTCGTGTTCACCCAGTTCGTCCACCCCGCCGACACCAGTACTGATTTGATTTTGCGAGCACTGGCACAACCTTTTCCGTGGCGGGCACTTTTTTTGCCCGTCACGGAAAATAATCCGTCACAACCTTTTTTTTTTTTGCGTGGCGGGCATTTGTTGTCCGCCACGAAAAATCGATTTTCCGTGACGGGCACGTTACGAACGCCCGCCACGCAAAATATATATTTTTCGTGGCGGGCATTATAACGCGCCCGCAACGGAAAATCGATTTTCCGTGGCGGTCGTTTTGTAAGGCCCGTCACTGTTAATAGAGCAGGCCCGTCGCGGTGCATGCGGCCCAGAAGGCCCATTAGCGAAGCTGCATGTATATAAGCACCGGTTAGGGTTTGAAGGTGACCCCTCCACTCCCGGTGACCCCTCCACTCCCGGTGCTCCCTCCTAGCCGCAATCTCTCTTTGTTCTCTCCCCGCATGCGCTCCACTCCACTCTCTCTCGCATGCGCCTGCATGTTCTCCCCCTCCACTCTCTCTGCATGCGCGGCAGCCGCTCTCCACCCACCACCCACCGTGACTTCCTCCCTCCCACTCCCGACTCTCTTCCACCCGAAGCGGAGACGCGCATGGAGGATCTCCCGCCGGCGCATGGCGGCTCGCAGGACGGATCGAGGACGAGGAGGGCGGATCGAGGACGACGGGGGATCCGATCGAGGACGACGGCGGCGGATCCAGCCGTACGGATCCATCACCGCCCGGGCGGGATCTAAAGCGAGGGGAGCACCGGCGGCGCGGCGGATTCGACGGCTCCCGACGGATCCCGACGGCTGATCCACGCGGCGCCGGCGGCGAAGCTCCATCCCAGCGGCGGCGGCGGATCCAGCGTTCCCGACAGGCCCGACGGCGGATCCACGCGGGCGGTGCCGCAGATCCACAGCGGTGGCGGGCGAAGCTCCATCCAGCGCGGCGGCGGCGTCGTTGCTGCCCTAGATGGGCTCGGCGGGCCCATGGATGGGCTCGGCGGGCCTATCTAGGGTTTTTTTATTTTTATTATTTTTTGACGTGGCGGGCATCCTAATCTGCCCGCCACGCCAAAATCGATTAAGCGTGGCGGGCATCGTAGCCCGCCACGGTTAATCACGCGATTAACCGTGACCTTTGGTTGGTGACGGGCAGCTGTGCCCGCCACGCAAAACCCAAAACGACCGCCACGGAAAACGTTTTAGGTACCAGTGCGAGCCCTGCAGCAAGCCATCCCTGCCGACGGGAAGCCTCCAGGTGAGTTCACCGATCACCTCTCCCTCCTGCCGCATGCACTTGCACCACAGAACCAAATGCCGAGACCTGTACGTACGTTCGAACTCCAGCGAACAAGGTCCATTGCAGGCCATGGAAGCTTGATGACATCATACGATGACATCATCTGATTTCTTGCCGTTTTCCTTGACAAAAATAAATCTAGGAATACCATGATAATACACATATATTCCTACAATCAGCATGGGCGTCCGTTGTTTGATCAACGCTCTAGATTAGAAGATACCCCTTCACCAGACTTTTTGTTAAAGAGACCCTCATTTTCCTCTATTTTATGCACCAGCTCCTCCCAGGTTTGAAAACCTAATTTTATTTATTTTATTTCAAAATTAACTTCTCTGTATTTATAGTTTTGCCACTCAGATTCAAATCATGATATCTTTCTCGTTTTAAATCCGTTTTGAGTCGTTCAAGTTTCGTTAGATTCGTAATTTCGTAATCTACAAGTTTATATCACTGTTAGTCAGGTTTTTGAACTTTTAAATTTTGAATTTATATTTAGTTTATTATTTTTTTACTAGTAAACTTGTAAAATTCATATCTACACCGTTCTAGCTCCGATTTTTGTGATCTTTATATCGATGTGATCGTAGCGACGAGTAGAATAGTTTTATAAGCTTTTTAAACTGTTTTTCCACTGTTGATGTACTGTTCTAATTGTAGCCTTGTTTGTTATGCATGATTGGCCCTATATGTTTGTGTGTTGCCGATTGGAATCGAGTAGATCGGTGAGCTTTGTGTTGTTGATCTCAAAGAAGATTGTGATAAAGAAGAAGTTGACATTCAAGAAGGATTTCTCTTGAAGCTTTGGAATTAAAGAAGGATCGATATTAAGGCAAGTATAGCTTGGGATCATCCTTGATGTCCTATTCACCTTAATTAATAATTCATGATGCATGAGTCCTCCTTGAATTGCCATTAAGGTTTATCCTAGTCTTTGAATACTTGATCCTTGTCACCTATGGGTATATGCTTTGGGTAGTAATTTGCTAGCGCTCAACCAACAAACCTTTATTATTGCTTTATGGATTAAATCATGATATGAGTAGTTGTTGATGCCATGGTACATAGGGCGAAAGAGCTTGTGTTGTTTATTTATGATGCTCTTAGCTCTCCATAAGGACTTATTCATTGGTGATCATCCGGGATATATACAGTACAGCTATGGGGGTCACATGGCTCTGGCTCTAGTCGTTCAAGGGATAGTGTTTATTTGTGTCGATGGTTACCGAAATGGAAGAGAATGGGTTGTAGCCCTATCGCTATTGGCATACTTAGATAACCCTTTGAAAGGCTTTATATGGTTTTCATTTATTTAGGGAGTCATGAACCTACTCTGGTGGAAACCATGACCCGTAGTGAAAGTGTACACCTCTGCGCAGAGTTAATTAAACTAATATATCAGCCGTGTTCACGGTCATGAACGGCCTTGGAGACATCAATGGATAGAATCACATGTTTATTATGTTGTTGATATTTAACTTGATGTTTATATCTGTTCACACATGTGATTAATGGGATGATGGGTTTCCTTTATTGCTTAAGCTTAAAACTTGACATACACTAAAAGCAACCGCAGCTTAAGACAAAGGTGTCGACCTCCGAGCCTCATAACCCCCTGGCTATGCTTGCGGAGTTCGACATGGACTCACCCTTGCTATTTTCCCCACACCTCGGGGAAGATGTTAGGCTTGTGTTCAACCAGTCAGTCGTTCCTTGTGGTGTCTACACCAGAAGATTAGAGTGTCTTTCCGCTGTCTGCTAGCTGAGGTTATTTTCTTGTTCGTTATGTTTTAGGCATTGTGAATTGATACTATCATTTATTTGTAAACTATATGTGAGATTTGACTTCCAGGGCTCACATATAGCATCATCTGGTTTTGTTCTTAAAACCGGGTGTTACAATTACTCTCCTCTATTTTGTTTCTAATAGAATTCCATTTATCCTTGTCATTCAGACCTCTGACATTCCAACACAAAATATTCCATGCACGTTTATCCATTAAAACAATAATAGGGGTATAGGTAAAAACTTATGTGGCATAACCACCATAAGAGACAAAAGTCATGCTGACAAAGTATAAAAGGTGACACAAACACCCAAAGATTACATATAAGCTATAAAGTTTTAAAAAGAGCAAAGAAAAGCAAAAGGGGAGAGGAGCCCGCAGAAGGCACCATCCAAATCGGAGCACATCATGAATGGCCTGATCCATTAATTAAACTTCTTCATCGAGAGGAAAGGGTGGCTATGTTCAACTCCTCAGGAGGAACACCACAGAAGGTCAAGCCCAGGCCAACTAGAGTGGCAATGGGGATAGGTTCCATAACATCCTCTTCTTCCAGGTCAGCATCCAGGCTCCTCTAAACAATGGCAGTTTTTTAGATCCTCTACAAGAGAGATGGAGACATTTCTTTTCTTCTCCTTTCTTCCTTCTTGGTTCGTTGTTAAGCATGATGTGGGTATGACTTTCCCCTATCCTAAACCTAGAGCATCTCCCCTTCACTTCATCATCAACAATAGGGGTCTTACCCCTAGCTCTTCTCTTCCTGGAGGCGGGAGGGGGTGACCTATCATCCACAGAATATCATGGTCATAGATGACCATATCATTGACATGGGGCCAACAAATGTTAGCAATCCCATCGGCTAAGACCGAGGTTAGAGTCAAAGCATCGCATGTCTTCCCTCTTTCATACTCTCTAAATAAGGCTTATATGAAGCTGATTGACATACTTTCAAAGACACTATCATCCAATGAATCCATAGAGAGTTTAGCCAATCAAATCAAGGTGCATGTGTATGGAATTGTTGAGGATCTGTCTTTTTCTTTTCTTTCAAAATCATGGTCATAGATGACCATATCATTGTTTCCTTTTTTTCACTCTCTCTTCTTTTTTAGCGGCACCCAAATCTATTTCCACCGATAAACTGGGGCCAAGATCATCCCCCCCAATATGGTTAAAATGCATCAATGCAAGACTGATCCCATCCGATAAGCTCCAGCGTATGGGCCTTCTAAATATCACAAATAAGAACCCGAGGAAGTAGAGGCTTCAAAACAAGAGCTCATCATGAAAGATTTTAAATTTTCAAAAACATTATTGCCCCAATTAGGATTGTCCACTCTAAGCATCCAAGAACAAATATACCCAAAACATCGGAGGAATTTCATATATTAAGCCTTCTCTCATCTCTCTTTCACTCACTCTCTAAATAAGGCTTATATGAAGCTTATAGGAGTGACACTCTTAAATAATATAGCATACTTTCAAAGAATATATTGTAAGTCAAACAATGAATCCATAGAGAGTTTAGCCAATCAAATCAAGAAATTGCATGTGTATGGAATATGGTGGATAGGTGTATATTTAGTGGCTAAAACTACTTCTACTTTTACTCTTTCATAGAATATATCTCTCTTTTAAAACTTGAAAATTTTTAGAGAATTTGGGCTGTATACTTTCTTTTTTGTATATAGCTTTTTTTTCTTTCTCTTTTTTTTTTTTTTCTTTTTTCTTCTTCTTTTTTTAAATGTAGAGTATGCGGGCATCTAAGTACCCATTATTTTCATAGTGGACACTTGTCCTTTTTTCACTCTCTCTTTTTTTTTAAAAGACATATACGAGACCCAAATCTATTTCCACTCGATAAACTTATGAGAGATAACGCCGTGAAAACAGATGTTGAAACAGGACCTGGAAGAATATATGGAGTAAATAATCATGAGCTTCCTATAGTTTAATTGGGTTGTTTATTCCCCAGTATGAATAAAACAATTAAGTGAATAAAGATGGAAAATGAATGGTATTACTATTATTCCCTGTAGGAACAATGCATGCATATGAATATATGTGGAAAAGTGACGATGACATGTGTGGATAAATCTTAATTTTTCATGACTGAACTCCCCGGGACCGCCGCCCGTGTGCCATGGGGACGCGCGGTGACAGTACCGTATGCCGATGGATTGAGGGTGGGCACTAGGAGCACCACGCGGAACTCGGTGCCGCCGCCGCCGCAGAGGTCTTGAACTACTCAATCCAAAGCAAGCAACGTCGTGTATGTAATTGGAATGTTTTACTAATCTAAATATCACAAATATAACTTTGGTAGGAATTTAACACAACGTGTGCCAAACAAGAGCTCATCATGAAAGATTTTAAATTTTTAAAAACAAATCTCCGGCGGCGGCGGCGGCGGCTAAATATAGTTTCACTAAGGACAAGAAAAATAGCATCTCCTCGGATTTTTGCAGACTTTCTCATATCATAACCCCCAATTACCTAGACTTAGATCAAGTATGTGCTACCCACAAGTTTAGGTTTAGAGCAAATCTTAGATTAGAACAAATATACCCAAAACATCGGAGGAATTTCAATTTTAAAATTAAGGTACTTAAAAGGAATTAGAGCAGAGCAACTATTCATCATTTCCAAAGCTAAATTATTTTAACTCTAAATTTATTAATCACATCATCTAATTATATATATATATATATATATATATATATATATATATATATATATATATATATATATATATATATAGCTAAGACAAACTTTATTTGATTTAATTCTATAAATTGTTATGCATCTTTTTTCCCCATTTCTTTTTAAGCAAGCAATAATATAACCCTGATAATAATAATAAAAGGATAGCAAAGAGATACTTATCTTGATAACTAGGGGTGCTCTCCCCAAGCTAGATTTTGACATAGTAGGTACGTAATGTCCTTTTTCAAACCCGTGCTTGAAATGAGATAGACAGATGGAGGTGATGTCGCCCTTTCTTGGTGGAGCATTGATGATGATGACTGTAGAAGTGCTCTGGTCAAGTGGTCGAATGTCTCCTATTGTCGGGTCTCATAATTCCCCTATTGTCGGGTCTCATAGATGAAACTCAAATAGACAACAAAGCTCGTGGAACTCGTTAAGTGTTAGTAGTTGGATATTTTAAGCCTTAATTGTCTAGAGCTTCTTAATAGCTATAGCATAAATATTAAAGATTAAGTTTTAATAGGAATCAAGCAAAACTAATATTTTTGAATTTTCTTATTTTATATGCATTCAGAAAATTATGAAGTAACAAGATAAATGAATGCAAATTTATGTTTATGCCTCCACAGCAAATATCCTTGAGGTTGTTACACCATAGAATTATCCACATGGGGCTTAAAGTTTTTAATTAATGACATGCATGAAACATATTTATTTTGTTTTCTAATGCGTATATATGTGATAAGATAAATATGCTAAAGGAGAATTTACTTATGTAATAAAGTAGAGTAAATATGCAATCCCTAATCAAATATGGATAACTTACTTACCTCTTGGTGCGCAGGGTTCATTCCACCCGTGGTTCATCGATGGCATGAATAGTGGTGAATGATGGTTCTAGGGGTATTCCTTCCGATGATGTTGTTGCTTGCGAGGATGTTTCGATTCTGAATGTGAGCTCTCTTTCTTCTTCCATACTCTCCTGGTTGGCGATTTGGACAAAGGTTGAGTTACCTCCTTAACTTCTTCTTTATTGACTTCCTTAGTATCCTTGTTCCAACGATCTTTATTCTTTACTTTATTTACTCCTTAGTTGTATCATCCATGTTCATTGGTCTTCCAAAGATTTTGAAGGGAGTCGGGCAACATCTTGCTCGTACACATGTTTATAGAGCCGGACATTTCTCTTGTAGGATTTAAGAGATTATCTCCCCTAAGCTTTGCTTGAAGAATGCCCTGTTTACATAGACAAAGTAGAAATCAAGTGTAGGGGGCTCTGTTGGTGAAAAAACACCAACGAAACCAAAACTTTATTCATTCTTTTTGAACCTTAGGCACATAGAGCAAGGATAAGTTAATGTTTTATATACTCTACTTAGTCATGACATGGGTGATAACATTAAAAGATGAACATTAAATGTTGCATTTAAAACATTTTAATAGAAATGATCAAATGGCTTAACTCATGGAAGTGTTGTCTATAATATAAAAAGAATTTCATGATTATGACTATCTCCTTCTCAAAATAAGGTGTGCAAAATTTTAATCTTACATGATTAGGATTACGAGGTCAAAAGAGTGGTACTAGAAACAATTAAAGAGCTAATATGTTGAATTAATTAAGTTGAATTAATTAAGATTATAACTCAGACATGTTTTTGACTCCATGCATAGTATAATCAAAGAGAAACTTTATAAATAATAAAAACTTACCTTAAGATGCTACCTTTATTAATGGAGCATGATAGTACCGTAACACCATGTGGACGTTCTTTCCTTCTCTCTTGATCGACTTCTTGTGTATCTTGTTCATAAACAACTTGTCTCCTATGTTCCACTTCTTCTTTGTACTTTTGTCAATCCACCTTCTGTTGTTCTTTTTGACTTGTGCTCAGACCTTTTTGCTTTTCTTTTTATTTCTACAACATTAGTGGACAACACATACCCGAAGGAATATACAAGTAATAGCAACAGTAGTGTTGTTACAGAGCTAAAGGTCACTTTCTATGTCATAAAAAGTTTAGTTGATTAATGAGCACAAAATATTTATTCACCACAACTTTTTCTAAAGGTTTGATTTTATTTTACATCTTAAGTTTGATTTTTATTATAGCATTTGTGAAAGCTTTCAAACTTATGGAGATAAAGTAATAGTGAGTAAAGGAATTGCAAACCAAATAAGTTGAAGTGACGGGAGCATGTGAGGAGGAGCACGTGAGGATCATCTTATTGAGTCGGCCTTTTTCCCCAAGCTTGCTCCTTGCCATCACTCAACACTTGAAGTAATGTGTGACCGTTGAATCCCTCGAGTGTGTTGTAACTCCCATGTCCTTAGACATTGTTCATCCTTTGCTCTTGAATCTTATCCTACAATGGTTAGTGACCAAGAATACCTAAGGGAACTTGTCCTAAGAACATTTTTTTATTATATATATTCATTTGAACCTTCATGTGCTCACATTTTTATTTCTTTTCTTATAAGTGGACCTTCATGTGCCCATATTTTTTTTTCCTTTATATATATAGTTGGACCTTCATGTGTCCAAATATTTTTTATTCTTTTCTATTCATAACAAAAAAAGTTATATAAAATTAACATGAAATAAATATTGATTTTCATCTATGTTAATTAAAAGATAGTCTTTGAATTACTTTAGCTTAGGTTTAACATGGTTTATAATTTGTTTTACTTGTAGCTACACTCTAGCATGGTTTAAGGCAAAGGTAACTTGCAACAAAAAAGATAAAGTGTTGAAGTTCATCATATGCCTTGCTTCATCTCCTATGTGAGTTCATCTTTTGACTTCCCGATTTTAATTTGAGAATTTTCTCAAGGGGTTAGTCTCGACAAAATAACCAGTGTCTACACTTGTAATTTTTAGTTCAATAACTAAACTAGACTCCATGTCTAATTTACTTAAGGAAGGCTATTTAACCTAAACACCACGTTTAATTTAAAAGCCAATAGAAGTATGCCGAGTACTTCTAAACAAAGCATACTATAGCGTATAAAAGGTAACATGAAAGAACTATAAAGATTTAATCAAATAAAGATGAAGTATCATGATCATGGTGAGATTTTTTTATTTCTTTTAGATGCAAATGTTATGAATGTATGCAAGGAACTAAACATGCCATGGATTTATTATGAAAAACATAAACTAAATGGAGTGAATGCATGAATTAATCAAAGTGAATATGCAATGAAATGCAAGAAACTAAATGATAACTACTCAATAAGTTTAAAATCCATGAGCAAGACTTTCTCACCTTTATTAATCATACTTACCATGATGTGCGGCTTCTATGTTCGCCACTTGAGATGTGATTTGAATTCTTGTGACAATGACTTCTTCTTCAATATAAACATGGTTAGAACAAAAAATATATATATAACAAACAAACCTTTGAGATGACAAGGTTCCAATATTGATGAATCTTTGAATGATCGTGCACCCTCGAGTTCTTCAATATTTCTTCTTCTTTCTTGTGGAAGTTCACCGGGAAGGTCGCAACGACATCTTATGTCCTGTCTATTCCACAACTCAACGTAACATGGGTAATTCTACTAAAGCTAGTGATATACTAAATTTGCGTATATCAAGATCATTATTAAAAACTTTACGCCAATTGCTTCCCCGAACGCACTACTAGGGATTTGCTCCTCGATGACATTCGCCTTTGGTCACTGAATGTGCCACAAACGTCACAGAGTTTCACCTGTGATGATTTTGTGACGTAAATCACATCATCACTGGGGTCGCGTCACATTTGTTAATGTGTGACGAAATTACAAATTTCATCATAGATGTTGTTCCATTCTTTGACGATAAGGCCATCATCACAGTTGTGCAAGCATTCTGTGACGACCAGTTTTGGTCATGGATATGACCCCCGTGTTCATCACAACCCGCCGTCGACGGGCGTCTTGACGGCGCCGCTTAACGGCGTCTGTTCGCCCCCTATGACGCCACGATTTCGCCACCAATTGCTTAAGGGTATCGTCCATAATCGGTGGTGTTTGCCACGTAGGACGCTGACGTGGCTGATGACGTGTTGCGTTACGTGGCAGCTACGTCGCTGCTGTTCATTGGCCCACGTGGAGCAATTAGGATCTGCCATGTGGCTTGTTATAATTGGTTCCTTTTTCGTCACGGTAGCGCTTTGAAATCGTCAATAAAGACTCCATCATTTTGGTCACAGATTGCAGTTTTAACGCCAACGAAAAACACCATAATTTTGGTCACGTAAATGCGGGTAAATAAATAAATTGCAGTTTTGCAATTGGGAGTAGAAAGACCACATAATTCCATAGTTCAAATAAAACCCGATTATTGCGAAAGCATACAACTCGGTGCCTAGCACCACCACTTGATGTCGGCTCTTCGCCACCGAGCCGTAGGTGGTTCCAAGGGTTGGGCTGTTCGCCCATTAATGCGGTACGTGAGCTAGGTTCGAACGCCGTGAGACAGTTCGGTCCATATCCCGTGTGGGCGTTAGTCATAAACTCGTTCACAAAGACATATTTAAATTAGTTTGCACAAACATAACAGCAAATACTAAAAAGTTGGCACCCACGGGCAACTTAAGTTTCCGACTAGCCAAAATGACCGGACAAACACAAAGAACACCGATCGGCGGCCTTCATGTCGAAGGAGGAGCAAAGACTCAAAGGAGGAGCATGGAGGTTCAAGAGCCGCCTGAGGAGCAACTTGTTCTCCTCCATCTCCTTCCTATTCTGCTCTGTCAGCTTCTTGTACTCCTCCAGTTCATTTTGTGTCCTCAGCAGCCTTTCGTCAGCTTCTTCACTTTTCTTCTTGAGTTCCTCGAGTTCACCTTGAACAGTAGCCTTTGCTTCAGCTGCAAGTTGTTCCCGAAGCTCGCTTTCATTTGATGTTGCTGACTTGGAGGATACTGGTGTTTTGAGGTCAACACTCTTCAGGAAATAGTGAGAGTCGGTGCCGGGAGAGCACAAAGGATAGCACATTCACACCGGGTTGCTTTGGTGGATAACCTTCACCTTTAAGGTCGGCGTTCATAGCCTCCATTTCGCATGAAAAACATGGACACAAAACAGTTACATGTTTTTCTAAAACTGGCCGTAGAATGTACACAAGACATGACACAAGATGTTTGTAATCTAAAACTGCTATAGAATGTTCAATGAATGTACTGTGTTGCCACATATGATCTGATAATAATACATTGAATAAATCAAACAAATGATCTTACAAGTGCTTCTCTTGCAGGGTCACTCAGGCCATGTTTGGAGCTGGTATGGCAGGTCTTGAAGGCCTCCACCGCATCTAATTCTTCAGTCAGATCAAAGCTGGGTTCTTCCCTGTTTCTCTTCTACTTCTGTTTCATGGATAAACATTCACAGCAAAGTTGTCTCAAATCAAATGCAAAGGAAGCTGATTCATGCAAATGTACAGGTAATCGTACAAGGAAATTTACACTTACATAATCATGTAGGTGTGCCACATAGGAGCGAGAACCCGTAGCCTGATGATACTTGACCTTATTGCGGTTCTGCTTGTTCTTTTCACATGTTTCCTATAAGAGAAACTAGATGTCAGATGAGATCATAGGTTCAAAATGAGAAGATTCTTTGCAAACTGATTGTGAAAGAATAATATATGACAAGATACCCATACCATGTTTTTTGGATCAGCCCACTTTGCAACTAGTGCCCTCCACTGTTCATCAGTCATGTAGGGAACAGGTGAAGTTATCCTAATCTCATTTGTAGGTTACACCATTGAAGTATTTCGCCTTGAGCCGATAACATTGCTTTTTGACCACAGAGCGCATCAGATCAGTGCAAGCTTCTTCTGTTGGCTTGTCTTTAGTCTTAATGGCCAAGCGCCCCTAGGCATATGACAATTCCATAGTTAGTTAGACAATTGAGGTGAAGCAGTATAAAAGTTTAGCATAGAAATAGCACTTACAGAAAGCTGTCCCACAAAGCTATTGTAGTATTTGTCGTCTTTCTTGTAATCTTTCCAATGTGGTAGGACAGGCATGCTTTCCCCGAACGATGATGCCACCCTCTAATGCAAACTTGGCAGCTTGAACAAAGTTCATGCGGCCTTCTTTGTTTCCTCAACAAAGAATGGACAGTCTCCTTCCCATAGCTTTAGTCATCTTGTCCAGCTGTTTTCCCTTAGTTGGTGCCCTGGGTCTCCTTGGTGCTCGCTGTGCTGGAGCTACAAAATAGCTTTCACGTTTAATGAAATGGTTTACTTTCATGCAAATGAGAAAAATAGATGTCATATTTACTGAAAAAATGTTACATGCCTTCAGTTTCATCTCTAGTTTCATTGTCTGCACCTGTACTGTCATGAGCAGCAGATGCCATGCCTTCATCTTCAGCTGAGCTCAAATGATCATCAAGTCCAGGTGTAGTAGAGTCGCTCGGTATGCCATCATGACCATCCGTTGGTTGTCCAACATTGTGGTCATCCGACCGTAGCTTGAAGGCTCTTTGCGGATCTTGGTTTGGTTTGAGAAGGTTGATCCTCTGCCTGTTGACCTGCCCTCACTCTCTTGCTAGACCGAATTCCTAGAGCCATGTTGGGGTTTATTTTCTTCTTTGAAGCGAGGGTTTTCTTAGAATACTGTGTAAAAATAAAAAAAGGCAAGTGCATTAATAAGCAAGACCGTATATTAAATTTTAGGTATGAAATATAGAACATGAATCTAAAAGCAGATCACATATTAAACAAATGTGACCGAAAACACTTATATGCAATGCAACTATTCCCCATGCACTACTAGGGTCATAGAAGAATCACCTTAATTGCCGCTGGTTGTGGCTGCTCATCGATTCGATGTCATGATCATCATCACTATCTCCTTGATCATCATCGCCAAGGAGATACTCCGATGAATCCGAATCCGCACTATGTGTTTTTTGTTTGCTGATTTTTTCCCTTCGTTGCGTAGAAAGATTCGTGGTAAAGATTTATTAAATTTAGCTACATGAGTTTGCGGTCAAGCTCTTGCATCTTCTTTAAATTGTTAGCCACGCTGTATATCCCGCTTCTCTCATAATCGCTTATTGTAGGTTCAACTACTTGCAAGATAGATAAGAACAAGCACAATGTGCGTATTAGATAATAAAATGGAGTGAGAAAGGGTCATATGTAGAGGTAGGAGCTAGTGTGCCTTATGTAGAGGTAATAGATAAGAGTTGATAGGTTATAGAAAACAGCTAAGGTAGATAAGAAGAGTGATAAGTTTTCCTAAAAGTAGTTAATTTACAAACTAAATATTATACAATGCTTTTAAAAAAAGCAGTTAAAGTGAGAAAGGGTCATACAAATTCCACATATCTATACTAATTATTAAATTCCAAGGATGAAGGGCAGTACCCACTTAATAAGATCCCATTCATATATGACTACCATATAAGGTCGGTTCAGTTTTAAGCATTATACAAATTAAGATTATCTGCACTAAGATAGGTAATGTGATACAACTACACAAAGCATCCATCTAAAATGAATCATATGAAGTCTTAAACTGGTACCAACATATTATTAATCCAATTGAGGTCAACAACCATAATAGTTGCAAATAGGAATCCAACAACTTTAATTTATAGACAAATTGTTAATCGTACTAATAGCAATTCAGCTTCATATATGACCCAACATCATGTAGCACAAAGTAACAGAGCGTGTGGCTTACCTTCTTTTTGTTGTCAAGTTTGCCTACTTCTTTGCCCCCTTGTTGCCACCATTGAGGTCGCGAAAAGAGAAAGAAGATCTGGTGCGAAGTTGTCGGCGATGACCCAAATCCTACGATTGTTAGGGTTTAGGGTTAGTTGAGAGAAACGAGGATGGCACGAGTAAGGTGATTGGGGCGAGCCAAATGTCGATGCCGATGAGTTAGAGGGAATTACGGCGAGAGATGTCGGCGACGACGTAGGTCATCGCCGGCCGTGATCCCCGACGGTGGCGCTTGTGTGTGGGGGAGGGAGGAGCTCGTCGAAGGCGGTTGTATCAAGGGTGGGCGATGTGGTACCCGGCCGGTGTGGTCGAGGAAGGAGCTCGTCGACGGCGGTTGTGTCCGGGCAAAGGCGGCTAGGGTTGGAGAAATGGGGGGAAAAGAGAGGAGTGGGGAGGTGTGTGACCCTGGGAAAAGGGATAAATGGCAAAGGGAATGTGTTGGTGGCGGGATTTGTTTTTGGATGGCGCCAGTTTTGGCGCTCTTTTTTTTCTGAGCACACGATGGGAATGCACTCAAATAAAATCGGGCAATTTATTATTGTTTTTCTTAAATTTCGATGTTTACAATTTTCGTTTACCTTTGAGTATTTGTATTTTTTTTGTGATATTTGTATTTTTTTGTCTTGGACACCTTGTTATGGTGCATGATCATTCCAAAGAAGTTTAAAATGGATTAGGATAAAGTGGTAGTACAAATTTCGCAAACGGATTAACATCTCTCACTTAGGATGAGCATCACCACTTTCTCCAAATCAGTTCAAATTTTTTTAACAACACTATAAACCAAAATGAAGTGTCCTTACCAGTTTTTAGATTTTTCTAGGTACCTTAGGGTATTTTAACATTTTTTCGTGAGTAAATCAAGAAATAATTACATTAAAAGGAAAATTTGGTCTAAAAATTGCGCAGATGCACATAACATATTGGTACACCTTCATGAACACCCCAAAAAAGTTTCAACTGATTTCGAGACAGTCGTTACTACACGTCCACCAAACGGATGAGTATCTCTCACTAAGTGATACGGACATCCGTGAGAGAGGAATGCCTTTGTGAGCATATGCATCACAACTTTCTTGGAATCAGTTCAAATTTTTTTACAACATTATGAACCAAAATGAAGTGTCCTTGCCAGTTTTCAGATTTTTCTAGGTACTTTAGGGTATTTTAACATTTTTATGAGTAAATCAACAAATAATTACATTAAAAAGAAAACTTGGTCTAAAAATTGCGTAGATGCACACAACATATTTGTACACCCCAAAAAAAGTTTCACATAATTTCGAGAAAGTCGTACTACACGTCCACCAAACGGATGAGTATCTCTCACTAAGTGATATGGACATCCGTGAGAGAGGAATGCCTTTGTGAGCATGTGCATCACAACTTTCTTGGAATCAGTTCAAATTTTTTTTACAACATTAAGAACCAAAATGAAGTGTCCTTGCTAGTTTTCAGATTTTTCTAGGTACTTTAGGGTATTTTAACATTTTTTCGTGAGTAAATCAAGAAATAATTACATTAAAAGGAAACTTGGTCTAAAAATTGCGCAGATGCACACAACATATTTGTACACCTCCATGAACACCCCAAAAAGTTTCACATGATTTCGAGAAAGTCGTACTACACGTCCACCAAACGGATGAGTATCTCTCACTAAGTGATGTGGACATCTATGAGAGAGGAATGCCTTTGTGAGCATGTGCATCACAACTTTCTTGGAATCAGTTCAAATTTTTTTACAACATTACGAAACAAAATGAAGTGTCCTTGCCGGTTTTTCAGATTTTTCTAGGTACTTTAGGGTATTTTAACATTTTTTTTCGTGAGTAAATCAAGAAACAATTACATTAAAAGGAAAACTTGCTCTAAAAATTGCGCAGATGCACACAACATATTTGTTCACCTCTATCATCTCACAAAAGTTTCAAATTATTCGTTAAAAATGAAAAAAAATGACATTAAAAAATGAATTATCAAAAATGTGATGTAGAAAAAAAAAAAACGCACTAGGGGGTTTGAACCCGTGAGGCCGTGTGTTCGAGTCTTTGGGGGTTACCATTGCGCTATAGAAGTACATTCGTCGGGCCGATCTCATTTCCATTTAACCGATGAAGTCCAAATTGTGCATATAGACACCATGAGACGCACCCCCGGCTTGGTCGACCCACGACGCATCCACTTCCGCCGCCACCGCAGCATCTCATCCCCCATCTCATCTAGACTATGCCGCCCGGCGTCGCCGCCGCCGCCGTGTCATGGCTAAGGGCCAGGCGCCGCGACCTGCGATGGCGCGTGTTTCTCCCCGGGCCGATCAAGGAGAGGGGTGCCAAGTCCACAAAGGCCAAGTTCCCCGCCACACCCCGCATCGCCCTCGAGGTGAGATTCAACCTGGTGATTGGATTAGGGTTTGTTTATTGTTTTGATTCAACCTGGTGATTGGATTTGGGTTTGTTTAGATAAATGGATTTTGATTAGGGTGTTGATTATAAGGTCCTGTTATAGGAGATTAAGGGTAAGGTGTTCAATGAAGAATTGGTGGTGAAAATAGATTTATCGAAAACCGGTACTAAAGGTCTCTTCATCGATTGCATATATTCATATGTTAATGAAACTTGGAAGCCAATGAATAATTAAACATAAAATCGGGGATCCAAACAATCGTGTGTCTTGGTAGTGGAGTGTACATTTCAGCCTTTAATAAGTGCATATGTCAATTCTAGTGTGCTATGGGTTCTCCCTTTATTATGCATTAGTCACATGTTTTGTGTACTGGGAGAGTAACACACAGAAATGTGGTGTCCATTAAGCGAATTAGGCAATAATGGGAATACTTAACCTACCACTGCTGTCCAGCCACAGTAGCACATCAATTTATTTGATGCTACAATTATGTACATTCAAATTTCAGATTCAAGCACAACAGCAGGAAATGCTAAAGAAAATGGATGTTCTGGAGAAGAAGATGCACGAGGCAGTCGACGAGGGGTCGTCAACTAACGACGTGGTGGGATTAGGCTTTCCTATCTCATGCTTTTATTCTTTTGAAACTTTACTACATTCAAATGGAACCTCAATGTGTTGCCTTCATATTTCAGAATGCCATTTGTTTGCAGAAGATGAACAAGATGGAGAATAGGTTGATGAAGCATGTGAACAAGTTGGAGGACAAAGTCTTTGCTGTGGGTTTACAGATGCGGAAGAAGATGGATGATCTGCAGAACCAGTTTGAGGAGAAAGTCCAAGAGAACAAGGAAATGAGGGCTCGCCTAGTCAACCTAGAAGACACGTTCTTCAAGAATGCTATCATAGTGGCAGAAGATTTGAAGGCGAAGGACAAAGTCATCGCACAGCTGCAGGAGGACCTGGAGAAATTGAAGGAGAAGAACTAGGATCTGGAAGACTGCTATGAAGCACCTAGATGGCTTTTGTTTGGTTTTTACGGATGTACCAGTAAATGTGGTGTTTGTTATGTAGTCTTTTAGGTTCTCGTGATGCATGTATGAACTTAGGATATGGTGTCGGATGTAGGAACTTAAGTCTCACTTGAAGTTGGATGTAAGAACCTAATAGCAGTATCTAATCAGAATTATGGCTCATGTCGTAGCAGCCATAATGCTTATCTAATCAGAATGGAGCCATAATGCTTATGTAATCAGAATTATGTCTTGTGTCATATAACTTAGGATATGGCTTTTGTTCCAGAATGCTTATCTAATCTGCCTTGTCTCATAGCGACTGATGTTTAGGTTTGTTTCTAATCAAAGTGATGTATTGCTTATCTAATCGAGGAACTTGCAAAGCAATTGCTTGCAAATAAAAGCTTGTCGATCCGATCTTTTACTCGGCACACTTCGCACAACACATCAACTTTAAGAGACTATGGTCAACCATTCTAACTGACTCATGAGGGAACTTGCGACAAAGTAAACTTAAGGAAAAATCGAGATGATGTGTTTTCTTTCCCATTAAATAAAAGCTTGTCACACTTGTGACAACACAATTTATCTTTTACCTCACTCTCTTCAAGATTAATAGCACTTCATTCTTGCACAACACATCAACCTTGGTGGCTTTCTCCACGCACATGTGCAAAGCAATACATGAGCGTACATGTGCAACCATTCTAACTAGAATCATGAGCATTGTGGACATAAAATATCTTTTTTACTTGCTCGCAAAGTACAACTCATATAATTCTATGATGACAAATAATAGACCCACCGTCAACAATAATTTTGATAAGATATATAAACTAAAATCTATGGTCTTTCTAAACTAAAAACTGCCTTGAATAGTTATCATCGCCACCATATACTAAACTCATATAAGTCTCGTGATGTCAAAAAAAAAAATTACTCTCAACTATCATCATCTTCATCGTCTTACATGGGACATGACATCATTGTTGTCATCGCCACCATCACTACAATATTGCAGCACAAAACTAAATCTCAAAAATTTTACTATCATCTTCATCCTCATCCTCACTCTCTTCAAGATTAATAGATATGTCATTAGGCAATGGCTTCATTCTTGTTTCTTATAAGTTTCCTCCATGTACCTAGAACAAATTGCCTTGAATTATAGTGGCTTCTCCCTTACAAAATTCTTCAAAGTGCCTAGTCGCCTTTTGTAACGACATTGTGCATAACCTCATTGTCGCCACCTTCTTGCACTACATGCTTCCCTTTGTTTGTTGCTTGATGAGCTTTATGGTGATCGAACAATAATCATCCCGATACACATCATGACTAAATGAATATTCCAATAATAGTCCTGTTATTTATAAAATATAGAGTGCACATTTCAACCACACATCATAGATATTCCTATGTTCAAATTTAAAACATGCACAACTCGAAATAATTATAATCAAATATATATAAGTGACACCCATGGAATACATTGTGGAGTTGTGTCTTGCCATGTAAAATATCTTTTTACTTGCTCGCCAAGATGAAAGGATCGATCTTTGTACCAAAATGACCGCGCGGCGACATTGACGGATTTGAAATGTTTGTCATCTCGAAGGCCCACATCTTGCCTTCTTGGTTGTACCAATCGCATCGAAATAGACCCACCGTCCGACCGAACTTCATAATTTGAGGGGTATAGCAACTCAATAACCTCTTTAAGGACACCATAAAAATCTATGGTCTTTCTAGCATGTGTACCTTGATTCTCTCCTCCTCTCTTCCCCTCCCTCCGCTCACCGTGGGATTCACCACTATTTTGTGTCTGCAGGAACTTTTCACGATCCATCCACCGTGCTATACAAGCACTCCATTAATCTTGCAACCCGCACTAATCTTAACTCGCCGAACGGCGGGACCACATGGCGGAAGTGCCCACAGTCCTTCGCTAACCGAAACCTGGATTCTCACCGTGCTTGTTCTCAATTGCTGTTTTGCAACAAAAAATACCATTTCAGTCACCATTTACATATGGATAATAATGCATTTACTATTACTATAACCAAAAATGCTTGATTTAATTAGTGACTTACATGGGACTTAAACCTAAAATCTTTAGCAAATCCCTTTTCAACCATTGGATCTACTTCATTTGGGCGTGCACCTTGTTCGACGCCGTGCACTAGCTCATCCTTAATCATGACAATATGATGATAGGAAAAAATCAAATCGTAAGAATAATTTCAAATTTTTTAAATAAAACAAAAACTAAATCTCAAAAATACTTACTCCAAATATTCATCCCCTAAGGACTTCTTTCACCTAGTATTATGTAGCACATACCAAACTAACTTATTCATGACAACATCTTCAATGTACTCAGTCCTATTCGCTCCAACAAGAGTAGCACCATGCTTAAAAATAGATATGTCATTAGGCAATGGTATCTCTCCACGATCATGGAAGTACCACTATCGTCATCTGGTTAAATTTAGTGTCAACATCCTCCATGTACCTAGAACAAAAGGTCAAGGTGTCACTTGCCATATATGCCTTAGCAATTGATCCTTCCATCCGGCCTAGCCCTCTAGCGGGGCTGCCACGTACCCATTGCTTCACGCTTGGCTACTTCCTTCAACACCGTACAAAAATTCTTCAAAGTGCCTAGTCGCCCATTAAAAAGTGGGGCTTTCTATTGGGTATATCCATCCATACCGAATAGGTCCTCTAAGCGGTGGCCTCATCGGGAAGGTGGACACACAAGTGCACCATGACATCAAAGAAGGCAGGTGGAAATATTTTCTCAAGCTTACATAGTATCAATGGAATTTCTCCTTTCAGCCGTTTCACAACATCTACCTTAGATTTCTACTGCATAATTCCCTGAAGAAGGTCCCCAGCTCTGCAATTACTTCATGTACATCCTTCCTCACTAGTCCTCTAAGGCCAGCGGGTATGATTCTTTGCAGGATTATGTGGAAAGAATGTGTCTTCAGCTTTCCAACCACCCTTGAACCTCTTCACTTATGTATCTTTCTAGGTTAGCCGCATATCCATCAGGAAACTTGATACCTTTGAGAAACTTGCAAAACTTGACTTTCTGATCCTTTCCCAACACATATGGAGCTGGTGGTGCCCTGCAGACTGAGTTGCCATCCTCCTGCAAGTGCAAATCATGTCTTATGCCCGTATCATACAAATCTAGCCTAGCATTCTGTGTGTCCTTGGTCTTGCCTAGTATATTGAGTAATGTGCCAAGAATATTTTCACATATATTCTTCTCTATGTGCATGACATCGAGATTATGTGGAAGCTTTAAATGTTTCCAGTATGGCAACCTCCACAACCCACTTTTGCGGCTATAAATCTTTGGACCGTCATTGCGCTTCCTTTTATTTCCAGTAATGTCAGGCTGCTTACCTGGCCTGACATCTTTCACCTTCTCTAGCTCCCGTTCGACCTCCTCTATAGTAAACTTGCTAGGCTGATCTTTCTTTTCACGCTTACCATCGAAAGCCAAGCTGTTCTGCCATTTATGTGTCATTGGAAGGTAACGGCGATGTCCAATGTAGCATATCTTGCTCCTTATACGCCCAGACAACGGATCCTTGTCGCAATGAATACATGCATAATACCCTTTTGTTGTTCGCCCAGATAACGTGCCCAGTGCTGGATAATCATGTATACACCACAAAGACAAAGCCAGAAGCTTGAACTTCTTACCGTACATGCATCTAAGGTCCATACCCCTTCCATTGATCGAAAGCGGTTCTTCGATTAGGGGTTCAAGGAACAAATCAAAATCCTTTCCCCGGAGATTTTGGACTGGGATGAGTAAAGACATAAAGCGATTTCTTTGGATTCACGCATTCCCATGGTGGGAGATTCAGCGGTGTCGAAGCACCGCCACATACTTGCATCTTGTGTACTCATGTTGCCAAATGGATTGAATCCATCGGTAGCTAAGGCAAGCCTCGTGTTCCTGGATCATCTGCAAAAGCCTGGTTCCCTCCCGTCATAGTCCTTCCATGCTTCCCCATCAGCTGGATGGCTCATCACATTAGTGACTGGCTTCCTCGCTTTCTTGTGCCACTGTGTTTCCTCAGAAGTTCTTTTCGAAGCAAAAATTCTTTTCAACCCTGGTAAGAGTGGAAAATGCCTCAAAACCTTATGTGGAACCCGGTTCGTCCTTGTTTCATCCTTCCATCTAGACTGCTTGCACACTGGGCACGCATTCAATTTAGCATAATCCTTATGAAACAACACACAATTGTTCTTGCACACATGGATGTTCTCGAATGCAAGCCCCAATTCTTTAAGATATTTCTTGGCCTCGTCATATGATCTTGGCAACTCACTCTTAGGGTATCCATCTGACATCAGCTTCATCATTGCGGTGAACCCTTTATTGGAGATTCGATAACGAGACTTCATATACAACATCCTCACCATAAAAGAAAAATTTGAATGTTTAGAACCCGGGCTGAGCATCTTCTTCGCATCTTCAAGAATTGTTGCAAATGTTGGTGTTTCTCCATCAGCCTCTGCCGCTGCAAACAGTTCTCCTATCATCTCTGGTACTCCATGATCATCATCGTTCTCATCCACATGTATCCCAAAGTCATGATCATGTCCTTCTACCTCCTGATCTATACCCTCATCAACTACAACATCTGCAAGCTCCCCATGATGAATCCACCTGGTGCATGTAGGTGAAATTCCATAAATGTGTAAATGAGTTTCTACTTGAGTCTGATGTATCAGCCTTCGATTATGACAATTGACGCACGGACAATGAATGTGTTCGTCTTTGGGGTATCTTTCACTAACAAATTTCATAAACTCTTCAACTCCCTTGACATATGCAGTTGTGAATTGTTTCCCAAAAACCCAACTTCTATCCATCTGTTTTGACAAAAAAAAGTATTACCTCCCTAACTGTGATTAAACTAAACAAAATACTAAACCACATCGAACACATGCATATAAGAACCAAAATTCAAACACACAAAAAAAACATCAAACCTTCAAGTGCTTCTCTTGCCGCCGCTGTTCTGTCCACGCACCGCCGCTGTTCTGTCCGTGGCCAAACCTTCTCTGCCCTCGCTACGCGTCGCGCGTTACCTTCTTGTGCCGCGCCCTGGCGACGATCGCCGGCGATCCTGCTCCAAGCCTCACGCACGTCGACGCCCTCGATCAGGTCGACGCCATCGATCCTATGCCGCCGAGTATTACGTGGACTACCCTACGTGAGCTTTGGTCGATCTAAGGGCCACGATCTCTGATCCATTCAGTTTAGGGCCCAAACTTTCAATTATCACGTTGAAAGCTTACATATATATACATTAAATTACATTGTTCCTTCAAAAACGGTGGACTAGTCTAGTGGTAACTCAGGTTCATAAGTTGTTTAAGGTTGCAGGATCGAAGCTATGCGGCCGCATATTTTTTGCCAGAAATATTTAGCTGTGGAGTGGCACCGATGCCCACTTTGAGAAAAAGTAAAATTTCAGCGGGCCATTTGGGCCACGAATCTGACACCGTCAAGTCATTCAGGTGGGCCAAACCACACACGTTACCTATGACGATTACCCAAATTAATCTGTGACCAATATGTTTCATCATTAGGTGCGCCAAACGATGCAAAATGGCTATGACAATATCAAATCTCATTTGTGACGAATATGTTTCATCATTAGAACGCAAAGACACGGGAATCACAATCTATGACGATGTTCTTCTGTTGTTCTCTGATGTTCCTTTCATTTACGCCATTAAACTTTAAGCCAAATCTTGGTCACTTGTAACTTATGACGAAGACTAAAATTTCGTCATAGAATGTTATCATTCTGTGACGAAAGTTACCAGCGTCACGAGCAAATCATCACAGATGATCATATTTCTACTAGTGAACGGTGCCAAAAAGCTTATTTAAGTTTGTTAAGTGCTAAAAGAATAAGAAGGATTCCGTAAGCACACAGAACACCATTGTAGCTTTTAAAGAGTATTCTAGAGTATCGTATCCACAGGGAAGCTAAGGCTAAAGAATTCTAATAACTCAAAATCATGTATCTACTAACTTAGCAAACCAACTAGACTAAAGTAAGGGGGTAAATAATAAATGATAAATATAAATAATACTATGAATAATAATGCATAAAAGAAATCTAATAATAATAACATGCCTAAAAGAATAATAATATTATAAATGAGTCGCTTAGCTAATCAAGATAACAATGGGAGAGATCAAGGTTCCTAAATACTTCTCTATTACTTTGGTTCTAAGGTAATCAAGTATGGATAGATATAGCAATCATACAAAAACACTTTAGAGCAACAAGCCTTTTTCCAACTCTCGAGAAAGACTAGGAAGAAGTAGTTGAGGGAAGGTTGCCAAAAGCTCTTGTTAGTATAAGTTATATGCACACAATAAAGATAAAGATATCCGCAAAGCCGCGATAGAAATACTGTTGTAGCACTTCACCAAAAGATGAACTCCCGGTTTTAAATATCGAACCCAAAGAAATAGTAGGTGAATATAACTAGGGTTTACTTAATCCACTTCACAATCACAGTACTTAAGAAACTAGCTAGATTAGGAGATAACTTCGGCTTTCTAATTCTAATCTTGATAAATCTTGTTTTATTTATTCTATCGTGGATGCTAATTCTTAATAAAGTAAGATAAAATTATTTTACTAAGAACGATTTAAAGTCTACCGTTAAGCCTATTGACGAGAAGTGGGCTCTGAGAGGATTCAATAAAGTTATAAAGTCATCTTTATGATACTACCACTGATTCCAAGCTAATAGGGGCATGCACAAGTAAACGTAATCTAAGCACCATGCTTAAATTAAGAATTACTCCTTTAATCTAGAGCAACCAAGATAAAAGTACTAAAACAAGAGTTACAAACTTGAAGAATAAAATAAACCAAAACTTAATTTAA